>JAESVK010054361.1:9017-35610 GCA_017140935.1 Hamamelis virginiana | reverse complement strand
AAATGTACAAAAAGACAAGTAAAAACGGGCGAATTATGTGCTAAACAATGGATATTAAACTTAGAGGTATAATGCAACAGGATTAGTTTTTGGTTTTTTGAGTCATTACTCATGAGCCTTTTTCTTTGCTCTTTATTAGTTTACCTTCCCTTGAACATGGACTCCTGTAGACATCCATTTTTTACCACGAGTATGATCATGAATGGTTGCCTGTGATTAGAGGTAAAATAGGGTGTTAAAACCCTAAGTTGCCAATTTTACCTTTTTGAGTAGTTAGGTAGAGGTCATTATCACATGTAGGTTTTTAGGTCAGATTGAGTCGGTTCTTTTTGTATTTAGTTTTTAGAGAGTCTAGGAGTATCCCTGTAAAGTTTCATGGCATTCTGAGTCAGGCTTGATAGAAAATAAGGCCTTCTGTGACTTGAAAGGCAGTGCTGTCCTTCGAATCACAAAGGCTCTGAATGGCTGTCGATCTTGTCTCGAATTGTCCCGAGACTTTGGCATGGATATTTAAGGTGTGTTTAATAGCTAAGTTGATCAGTGGAAAGGCCTGTTAAGCATTCTGGCTCATGTTTGGCTTTTGAGGCTCGAAAGGCCCTTTCAAGCCCATACTAGGGTTTCGACCGGAAGTGATCGGGATTCGATATTTTTATCAAACCAAAGCCTTCAAAGGCTTCAAAACACTTTCTTAAAACGTTTTAAAACTTGTGTCAAGAAGAAGAAATGATTTCGAGACCAATCGGTTAGTGGATTTCAAAACCCTAAAACGGCCCGATAGGCCCAAAACAGCTAATCGGCTTGGTTTCTCTCAACCCCTTGACTTTATTTAAGGTTTTTCATCCTCAAACTCTTCTAGAAACATGGATAATGGAATCACGATCGTTTTGGCGCTTGAATTGTCAAATTTGGACTTGAAACGGGCCCGGAAAGCCGAAAACATTCGAGACGAGTCGAGATAGGGCAAAATTGGGCTGAGGGATCGATGACCATCCCTCAATGGACGGTTGGCCGTCCAAGCTGGACGGTCGACCATCCTAGGGTGGACGGTCATCCATGCCCAATGCCCAGATTCGCCCAATTTTGATTTTTTGAGAGTTTGGGTGCTTTAGGACTCTTCCAATGGCTATCTAGCTCAGCTTGGGACACTTGGCATGACCTTAGAGACCTTGGAAGACTGATTTGAGACCCTTAGACCACTTCTTAGGGTTTTAATGACATCCATTGATCGATTTGAAGCCTTTTCCTATATATACATCACTTAGGGATTAGGTTGGAGGCAAGTTTTTGATCTTGGGAGACTTGGAGCACTTGTAGCAGCCACTAGCAACCTTAGCCATGAAATTTAGATCCATTGGAGGTTAAAAAAGAGTGCTTAGAGCAAGGAAGAAGGAGGCTAAAGGTATGTTTAAGCACACCATTATTCTTGTAGTGGGTTTTTGCATAACATAGTTTAATTTTAGGGATTTTTGGGTAGTTTATATATGTTAGTCTTCTTCTTCTTCTCTTATGTTTTAGGAATCATATTAAGTTCAAGTATTAATGGTTAGGAATAAGAGTGCATGATGTAGAATAGGTTTGGTTTAATGCTTGTATAATATAGATGCATGTTTTTCTGTTTTGAGTCCATATTGTGTGTTTGGTTCATAAAGTATATTGTATGTTTAGGGTTTTGAGTCTTTAGTTTTATTTTAATATATTAGCTATTGTTTGATTGTTAGGAGCATGTTTAGGATTCATTTCATGTTTAGAATGCATACTAGGAATTAGTTTTTGTCTATGTGATTTCATGTTTTCACATAAGAATGTATGTTTAGATAAAAGTTTGAGTATTCTTTTATATGAGTTTATTAATAACATGCATTCATATTTTGGTTTATTCTACTTCTCTTTTCTTCATTATTATTTGAACTATGGAATGATATGAAATGTGTTCGAGGGAACTTGCAAAGGTGAGTTTCTCCCCTTGTGTTTAGCTAAAGTTATTGTTTTGTATAGTTTTTTAGTTTAATATGTTAGTATGCATATTAGGACATTTGTTTGTAATTTTCCATGGATTAATATTGATTTTTAGGACATTTAAAGCATACATTCAAAACTGTCCAGATTTGAATGTATACTTTAAAGTGGCCTAATCATCATTATTAAGCCCATTTTTACATAATTTCTTCATGTAGTCTTGTAGTATATTCATGTAGGATGCATGCTAGGGCATTGTCACATTTTTATTATTTTTTTAAGGTTTTTTAAAGTGATTTAAAGATTATATTTAAATCTGTCCAGATTTATTTATATCTTTAAATCACTTCTAAAAATCATTTTTAAGACCAAATTTAACTTAGAAATATGCCTAGGTTCACGTAGTTAAATTAGCATGCATTTAGGGCATTTTTTCATGCATTGTAGGGTTAATATTATGTTTGTTTATTTAATTTTCAGCATGCATTATTATTAGTATTTAGGATTTTAGATTAACTTAGGATTAGATAGAGACCCTAGGTTTAGGAAGGTCACTTGACCTTTCCTAGGACTGTCCTTTGTTGTAAGGACTATATTCAAATTCAAGTAATTGATTGAGTCTAAGAGTCTATCTTCAAGAGAGATTTTGAAAAAATGATTTTTATTAAAAATTGATTTATTAAATGGTGCTTTCATGAGATAGGAATCTTTTAAAAGAGTTTATATTAGAAATGATTTCTTTGAAAAAGAAATGATTTTGGAATGAAATTCCATGGATAATGTTGATTTTGAAAAATGAAGTTTAAATTGAGGTTTACTTCTAGAAGATAAGTTATATCTTTTAAAATCCTAAACGTATTGGAAATCTTTTATTATCAAATAATTTTTAAAAATAATTTTGAATTGATAAAAACTCTCGAAGATAGTATCTTAGATAAAGTCGAACACTTTTAAATGATGTAGTTCATTATAATAGGAGAGTCCTATGGTGAATCGAACTACGTGGACTTTGATCCTTATCAAGTAATTGGTAAGGTACGTAGGCAATCAATAGGGTGCAAGTCCAATCTTAGGATGACTCTAGTCTCCTAAGGTCTTTAGGATTTCTTTGATTTCTTTTTTATTTTATTATTATCTATTATCTAGTATTATCTACACTATTTTCAATGGTTGATTAGATAAATAGGATTGATATGATAAGATTTTGATAAAGCCCAATAGTAATTAGGAGACCTTTAATTAGGACGAGGTGGGTGCCTACAAGGAGTTCCTTGGAACCTTCCCACTTCGTAACCTAGCCCCTGAATCCAACTTTGATTCGAAGACCAAGCTTTTCCTTAAAATATGGAGTCAATGTTTTATTGAAAATAAAACTCTTTTTGTGGTTTCCTTGTTCCCTAAAAATAAGGTGGCGACTCCCAGTTTTTTACAAACTCTTATCCTTTTCAAAAACCCAATCTTGAGTGGATAATAGAGAATGATAAATGTGGATAATAGAGAAGGATAAATCGAGACGGATAAACATCATCCACAATCCACTCAAGAAACACACCCCAAAGTGAACGAGAGGCCTCCCGATCTAGGTTGGCTGGTTCACAACTCCATGTTTTTATAAATTTATTTTCTTATTCTTCTGTCTTGTTACTTCTTGATCTATTCACATTTCCAGTTTATTGACTGCACTACGATTTTCTTACACTGATCACTTCTCCTGTGTGCTTGAGAGTATACGTTCCAGTTTATCCAAGCTGGTCTAACTTGGCTAGTAATTCTTTGGGGGTATATCTGATTGTGTAATATCATTTGTGACATGGAATTGTACTCTGCTCTCACTCCCTACACGTGTAATTTGTGTATATGTATGATCTTTGTTCAAGTTGGACATAATATCCCTTCATTGCTTTTTAACTGTAGATTCTTATGTGTCATAAGATTACAGAATTCTTGATTCTTATGTATTATTGCAACTCTGGTGGTTCTCCATCTTATGATTTGGACACTCTGCCCATTATCCAATTTGATTCAACCATGGTTCTGAGGTGATCAGTTTTTAGCTCAGAATTTGCAAATTCTAGTCTAAATTCTAGCTCAAGAGACAATAATCTGATTGTCCATAGTTGAACAATGTGTAATTGCTATATATAGTTTAACAATGATAGTGGCAAATTATAGCAGTAAAGGGTGGTTACAGCGAGTTGAACAATGTGTTCTTCACATGGACATTTCTTCCTTGGATTTCAATCAGGTCTTATTGAATTTTCCACTATCATTTCTTCCTTGGATTGATGAATAGTAATTGCTATATTGCATACTTGATTTGTTTGTGATTAGGGATCACTTAGTTCCGTTCTCCATAGTTTACTTCATGGCTAGTAGGGATAATTAATTTAATTTCTCTTGTAGGTTGTCAGATTATGCCGGGAGCATGGATTGTATGGTGCCCTGGTTTATCTCTTTAATAGAGGTTTAAATGATTTTAGGGCACCTTTAGAGGAGCTCTTGGTCGTTTTACAAAATAATCAAAGAGAAAGTGTTGTTGCCCATGGGTATGTTGCCTTTATATATATTTCTTATGCTCTAATTAATTGAATATGGAAAGCTTTTGACTACTGTGTTTCCTTGCTTGCTTCTGTTTTACAAATGTTTCATGTCACTATTGATAATACTAAATTTTTAACATTATGCTTTTTCCCATGGAGCAGGTAAGAATGGCACAAAACCACGAACAATGGCATTTTTTCTTATTACGTTAAAAGATGTTTCCAAAATATTTCCTTTGCAACCCTCCTCTTTTCCCATTTCTTTCTCTTATATTATTAGTCCTAACCTTAATTTGTCACAACATTGGTAGATCCTCTAAAAGTATTGGTAGTAAGTTAACATTCCAAAAGGTAAATATTATTTATTATGTGGTATCTGGTCATGAGGACAGATGTTAAAGGTATAGATTCACCCACTAAATGGAGTTGTACTTCATCATATGGGGAGGATAATGCAATGTGGAAGTTACACCATGGATGGAACTTCTTATTTCATTATTATGTGTTCCCACGTTTTGTCACATGGATCTTTTTTGTTAACCAGTATGTAGAGTTTGGAATGTTGTGGCTCTCAATGGAAGCTTTATTTGCAAATGACCTTGTTTGACAAGTCTGTTACCACACTATAATATTTGTAGAGGTCATTTCATCCTTGATAAGTGTGCCATCTGCAAATAGTCTGGGAGATCCAATTATGGTCTCTCCGTTTTATATTTTCATGGAGGATGTGGGGAAACTCTCACCTTTCTGCACCTAATTAGGAGGTTGAACAAAGGTAGTTGACATGTTTTTTGGTTGGTACTTGGGCCTAAGCTCAAATAGGAGTTTGCAAGCTTAGTTGGATCCTGGAGGATTTCTTGTTTAGCTTAACTAGCTTAAGTTGGGCTAGTGTGTGTGTGTGTGTATATATATATATATATATATATATATAACGGCTCTTAATTTATTTTTGGCTTTAAAGGCTAATAAATCTCTCTCTCTCTTTCTCTCTCTCTCTCACACACATTTTGGCCGGGAGCCTGGAACTGGACAAGCAGTATGATAACAGCTTAGTTGAGCTTAGTTCATTAAAATGCAATGCCCGAGCTTAGTTCATTAAAATTACAATGCCCAAGCAGATTTAGATATCAACGACCAAATTGGGAAGATCTTGGGTCAGCTAGGCTTGTTTAACTTACTCTTTCACACCAGCTTGGTCATGCAAACCTTTTATAGTAAGAAAAAAAGACACTTTGAAATATTTTTATAAATAATCTGATTGGAGAACCCAGCAAGGTATGATGTATTTGATTTTTCAGTTGCCTGACCGAACATGGCCTGTTTCATTAGCTTATACATTTAAATTGCCAAGTTTTGCCCAAGATTTCCATTTCTTCTCTTTGTCAAGATGAAAGATGATAAGAAAAGAACAGTACTTGTTATGAGATTCTTAACTTTCTTTCACTGCATCTATTTTCTCTGCAACCAAATGGATTGTTAAAAGAGTTTTAGTGCAGGAAATGAACATTTTCTTGCTCTTTGCATTGCAGGATTTAGCAGTGAAACCAAAGTACCTACTGGCTTTAACTGTTGGGTATCTTCAGAGGGACATTGTCAACACTAGTCTCAAAAGTTTGTAAATTTTAGTAATTGAATTATTAGTAAGAATGCAAGATACTTTCCAAAATGCTGCACTATTTTACCGATTAATCTAAGTGATTTTCATAATTTGTCTTTCATTGGCATAGTTCTCTGAGAACTTCTCATTTGTCTTGTTCCACTATGGTGGGAAGGCAAGTGAGTGGGACGAGTTTGAATGGTCGCGACGAGCAATTCATATCAGTGCAAGAAAACAAGCAAAGTGGTACTACAACAAAATAGCAGTTCTAATCTCTATTCCATCTGAAGCACCACCCCACTCCCTTGTTTTCAGCTTCTTGTTTTGATTTCCTTAATACTAGTTGCTTTTTTTGCAGGTGGTATGCACAGCGTTTTCTCCATCCAGACATTGTAGCCCCATATGAATATATTCATATGGGATGAAGATCTTGATGTGGAGCATTTCAATGCAGAAGAGTAAGCACTTTTGACAACATATGTTCCATTCATAAAGAATGTCATGAGTGATGTAACAATAACAAAAGTTTCAATTTCTTTATCTGTTTGCTTTCCAAAAAGTGAAAGGTTCTGTGAAAAACAACAGACATGGATTCGCAGCGGAAGAGGTAAAACAAAACTTTTTCGTTTTATAAAACAATCCATGTTCACAAAACCTCCAAGAATCGATTCAAG
This sequence comes from Hamamelis virginiana, assembly GCA_017140935.1. Taxonomy (NCBI): domain Eukaryota; kingdom Viridiplantae; phylum Streptophyta; class Magnoliopsida; order Saxifragales; family Hamamelidaceae; genus Hamamelis; species Hamamelis virginiana. The sequence continues at coordinate 28,843 of JAESVK010054361.1, read as the reverse complement.
CATTAGGTACATGTATATTAAAAACACAAACAATCAAGAATGAATATTCAAACAAAATAACCTTACTTGATTGTGCGTTCTTCGGTGTAGCTTTCCTTCGAGTTTCAAACGGATGAAACCTCCAAAGCGTATCCACACGAGAGCAAAACTCCTAGAACCTCCTAGCCTTTCACAACCCTTGTGAGCAAGCTAGCATGGAGAGGGAGAGGAGAGAGGAATTTCGGCCCTAGGGTTACACGTAACCCTAAAGTGTGTAAAACACTCATATAAATAGACTTTCTCCTCTTTTGGGGTGTTTGGTTACTAGTGCTAGCATGACCAAACATCCTAGAATAGAGTAATCCTATTCTTGGTTAGTTTTGACTTTTAATTAATTAACCTTTAATAATTAAAATCAAACTTAACTCAAAGACAGGATTCCCCTCCCACAAGTTTAAGGAACTCACTTACTCTCTATTGTGTGTGACCCTTTGGGTTCACCCTAACCTAGCAGTGACAGGGACATCTCTATGTCTCCCAAAAATAGAAACTTTCTATTTTAAGGTTCAATTGGAACGATTCCAATTTTGCCCTCATTGATAACACTTTATCAATAGGCTTTCACTGGTCATGAGTGACATCTAGCAACATATCATGACATACCCTAGGTTTAGGTGAATAGCAGAACTATGTGAACCCTTCATGTTATTTAATCCTTCATCCCCTAATGTCACAGTTAAGATAATAGGTATGGTTTTAGTCAAACCCTATCTTAACAACTTGATATCTGTCCCACAAAATATAATCTCAATAAGACAATCGCAGTGAAACTCTTTTCACTGTTTACCTATCACTCTGGCCAAAGGTTCCCTTTGAGAATTATCTTTGTGAACTTATCCTGACATTCTCTCTCATATAACTGAGAGTGATGATCCCTTATTGCACACTCATCCATCTTCATGCATAACTCATTAGAGCCAATAAGCACCGATTACAACCTTATGGATAAGGCTGTACGAGATACTATCAAACTCTAGCAACCTATGCACAAGACAGCTATGGTGTCTCAGGTCTAAGGACTACCAAATAAATGGACATAACACTAGAATATTCCTTTGACAGAACTACCATAGGAATACTCTTTGTAGATCATGTTCAGTGTACATATTCTCTAATATGCACCCACAGATTAACCTAAGTGTCACTACACTGATAGGAAAGACTACCTATCCTCCAAATGAGTTGGTTTAAATCTGTGCTACTCTTCATACGGTTAATTAAATATCCACTTTAATAAACCTTTGAGTAGGAACTCTTTTAGAATAGATGTATATGAGAAATATCAGTCTCTCTATCTCAACACCTTGAGATGCATATTTCTCTTATCATTTATTCATGGACCTTATCATAAATGTTAGAACATATTAGATAAGTTATACCTTCCATATATAGATAATATGAAACTTAATATACCCTTTATGATTGGTTTTAGGGCATACTTCTAACAATCTCCCACTTGCACTAAAGCCAATCACCATAGTATCATATACTAGTCTTCTTAAGACAAGGCTTTTAACACACACAGGTGTTAAGGCAAAGTAGATTTATGCAAAACCCTTTTGCATATCATTATTTTCAATAATAGTATTAAAACTAAAATTCGCTGCCAACTCTGATGTCCTAGTAAATGAGACCTATGCTTTCAAAAGAAAACAATGTGTACTAGACATTCTATTAGGCAATTTGTAAATGGCTAACCAAATAATTTCTTTATATGCAAGTATCTCATTCTTAAACTCCCTTTAAGAACATACTTGTTTCTATTCTGAATCACTATTCTGAATCAATCATCAATATCTGCTAACAAATGTTTGCAGCATTTTGTGATATTGATGTGAGTACATACTTTATAATTATATGCATATTAAGTTCTGTCCTCTTTGCTTATGTTTTTGAAATAGGTATATAAAACTTAACAGAAAACATGGTCTAGAGATATCACAGCCTGGAGTTGAATCAAACCGATACATACCATGGATGATGACAAAAAGGAGGGACGATGTCGAAATCCACAAGTAGAGTTCCATTTTACATTTAGAAATACGAATGACACCTTATTCATATGTTCTTACTCACTGTCATGGTTCTTTTTAGGGAAGCTGAAGAACGACCGGGTTGGTGTCATGATCCACATCTGCCACCTTGTGCAGGGTACATCCAAACACTTCCATTCTTATTTTCTTAGAGGGTAATAAGGAAGCAGTACAGAATTTCAATAAAAAGAATAATAAAATCAAATTTATTATGAAATTTTGCAAATGGAAGGATGATTTTTAAGTGTCAACAGTGCATAAGTTCTTTCATTATAACTCTGCAGATTTGTTGAAATAATGGCTCCAGTTTTCTCAAGGGAATCGTGGCGCTGTGCTTGGCATATGATCCAGGTATTTTGCTTCAAGTTTGATTCATGACTATGATATGAAACACATTGTATCAATCTTAACTAACACTGAACCTTTTTACACATATGGGGACATTGCTAAATGATTTGGTGCATGGTTGGGGTCTTGATCTTGCTTTGCAGATTGATTTGGTGTATGGTTAGGGTCTTTGTTCTTATTTGGGAAAACGAACAGAGAGGTGTTGGGGGAAGGAGGGACCGGGAGATTGATTTGCCTTTTTTTTTTTTTTTTCCATCTTGTACTTATTAATATTATTAATGAACTTTTTGTACCTAATCAACAAAAATGTGTAGGTATTAGACCCCGACACAAAGCTGGGTTGGTTGTTCTCAACTTAACTGGAAAATTTAGCCCATGTTTTCCCTGTCGATCAAGTTGGACTCGGTTGGGTTGGCTTGGGTTTAACCTACCCTAGGTGCAGTTCTATTCACTTTTAAGGTTAAGAAGTAGTAGCTTAAACATGACTCCCTAGTCATGTATACTTTGTTGTCTTCTTAGGAATTATGAATCTATAGTCAGTGTGTGCAGCTATGATTCATATGTCATTGTTGGAAATTTAAAGGAGAAAGGAAGTTTGAAGGCCAACCCATTATTGTTTGTCAACATTATGTGGTTCAAAATGAACTCTTTTTTTAAAAAAAAAAAAAAAAGCATATTACAATTTTTGTCTTTTACTTTTATGGCTTTCTGTTGTGTTAAAGTTGTGATTAAGTTATTCAGAGTTTTAAGTTTGAGAAAGTTTATTGATAATGTTCAGTTGGATTTCAGATGCTTCCAACTTTGAGTATAATGACTGTGTAGAAGCTTATAGTTTGCATGGAGTTATTTATTAGTTATAAATAAAGTTTGGTTATATATGTCTGAGTTTCAGAAGATCTTTTTATTCTTTAACTGGAGTATAGCTGAAAGTCTATGTTTTTTATTAAGTTGGGTCAAAGTTGTGTTGCAATGTGAAATTTTTGAGCTCAAAAGAGTATTTACGGCGTTTTTTAAATGCCATAGAAGAGTATTTAAGGCGTTTTTTAAATGCCGTAAAAGAGTATTAACGGCGTTTAATAAATGCCGTTAAAAAAAAGGCGCCAAGATTTCCCTCCTTTTTAGCGGCAAAATGACAACTATTTACGGCGTTTAATAAACGCCGTAAATACTATTATTCACGGCGTTTTTCAAACGCCGTAAAAAGCTGCACTTTTTACGGCATAGCGATAGACGGCGTTTTTTGCGGCATTTGAAAAACGCCGTGAATAGTTATTTACGGCGTTTTTTAAACGCCGTAAAAAGCTATTTTTCTTGTAGTGTCTACTCGTATTGTGGCATTTGCTAAAATTCTTGCTCAAATAATTAGGTTACGAGCACAATTTCCTGATTATCCAATCAAGACAATTCGCCTTGATAATGCTAGTGAATTTGTATCATGAGCATTTGATGACTATTGTATGTCAATAGGGATTAATGTTGACCATCCTATTGCCCATACACATACCCAAAATGGTTTAGCAGAATCTTTTATTAAGCGTCTTCAATTGATTGCTAAAACATTACCTTTAAGGTCAAAATTACCTATTTTTACTTGGGGACATGCTATATTACATGCTGCAGCATTGGTTCGCATTCGACTATTTGCTTATCATAAATACTCCCCATTACAACTTGTAATTGGATAGTAACCAAATATTTCTCACTTAAAAATTTTTGGTTGTCCCGTCTATGTTCCAATTTCACCTCCACAAAAAACTAAGATAGGACTTCAATGATGACTTGGGATTTATGTTGGATTTGACTCTCCATCTATAATTAGATATCTTGAACCCTTGACGGGTGATATGTTTTCTGCAAGATTTGCAGATTGTCATTTTGATGAGTCAATTTTCACACATTTAGGGAAAGAAAAGACAAAGCTGGAAGAACGACGTGAAATTTTATGGAATGTATCATCTTTATTGCATCTTGATCCTTGCACAAATCAGTGTGAACTTGAAGTTCAAAAGATTATTCATTTGCAAAGTATTACAAATTAATTGCTAAATGCATTCACTGATACAAGAAAAGTGGTAAAATCACATATACCAGCTACAAATACTCCAACACGAGTTGATGATCTTGAAGAACAACCTGAAAGTATAATAAGAAATGAATCTACGGCACGCTTGAAGCGTGGTAGACCTATCGGTGCAAAAGACAAAACCCCGAAGAAGAGAAAAGGAAAAGTTGACGCTCCTGACGAGGTCACAACATCAGTAATAATAGATCAATCTAAAATAGGCACTCCTGAAGAGGCCATGGAGATAGAAATAAATGACCAATTCAAAATTGGTAATCAAATTGCTCCCGAATAAGCAGATGAACAGGTCATCGCTGAAAAGGAAATTGCTTCTGAAGAAGCACATGAACCTCTTCAATAAATTATATCAGTACGAGAGAATAATGAGATTGAAATAAGATTGTTGTTAACAATATATTTGCATTTACAGTTGCTCTCGATGTTATGAAAAGTAGTGAGGATCCTGAATTACAAACAGTGGAAGAATGTCGACATAGAAATGATTGGCCAAGTTGGAAAGAAGCAATACAGGTAGAATTAACTTCACTATCAAAACGTGAAGTTTTTGGACCTCTAGTCCAAACACCTGAAGATGTAAAGCCTGTAGGGTATAAATGGGTATTTGTACGAAAATGAAATGATAAAAATGAGATTGTGAGATATAAAGCACGTCTCGTGGCACAAGGTTTCTCGTAGAGACCTAGTATTGATTATGATGAGACGTATTATCCTGTAATGGATGCAATCACATTCCGATTTTTGATAAGTTTGGCAGTCTTAGAAGGACTTGATATGCATCGTATGGACATAGTTACAACATACTTATATGGATCACTTAATAATGATATCTATATGAAAATCCCTGAAGGATTTAAACTGCCCGAAGCAAATAATTTGAAACCTCGTAACTTATACTCAATTAAGTTACAACGATATTTGTATGGATTAAAGCAATCCAGACACATGTGATACAATCGCCTCAATGAATTTTTATTAAAATAAGGATTTAAAAATTATCCAATTTGTCCATGTGTATTCAGTAAGAGATCAGAAATTGATTTTGCTATTATTGCAGTATATGTAGATTATTTGAATTTTGTAGGGACTCTTGAAGAGCTTACAAAGACTGCTACTTATTTGAAAAAATAATTCGAGATGAAAGATATGGGAAAAACAAAATTTTGTCTTGGTCTGCAAGTGGAAAATTTGTCAAAAGGAATTTTTATTCATGAGTCAACATATACAGAAAAAGTTCTAAAGCATTTTTATAGGGATAAAGCTCATCCATTAAGTACTCTAATGGTTGTTCGATCACTTGATATAAAGAAAGATCCTTTTTGTACTAGAGACGATGATGAAGAGCTTCTTGGTCCTGAAGTACCATATCTCAGTGCAATTGGTGATCTCTTGTATTTTTCAAATTACACTCGACCAGATATAGCATTTGCAATCAATATACTAGCAAGGTATAGTTCTGCACCAACTCGAAGACATTGGAATGGTATTAAACACATACTACGATATCTTCGTGGAACAATAGATATGGGTTTATTTTATTCAAAAGAATCGAAATCCCAATTATCAGGTTATGTAGATGCTGGTTATCTCTCTGATCCACATAATGCTCGATCACGAACGGGATATTTGTTTACCTATGGTAAAATAACTATATCTTGGAGATCTGTAAAGCAAACAATAGTTGCGACTTTCTCAAATCATGCTAAGATCTTAGCAATTCATGAAGCAAGTCGTGAGTGCATTTGGTTGAGATTAATGGTACAACATATTAGAGAAACATGTGGATTATCCTCCATCAAAGATATCCCAACAATATTATATAAAGATAATGCCGCTTGTATTGCACAGATTAAAGGAGGTTATATTAAAGGTGACATAACCAAGCACATTTCACCAAAATTTTTTGACACTCATAAGCTCCATAAAAGTGGTGATATAGACGTTCTACAAATACGTTGACAATCTTGCAGACTTATTCACTAAAGTTTTACCAAAATCAACCTTTAAGAAGCTAGTGCACAACATTGGAATGCATCAATTAAAGGATCTTTCATACTAAGCTACTACTCATTGAAGCATCTATATGAGGGGGAGTGTGCTTATGAGGGGGAGTTATAGACAAAAAGAAAAAAAAGGCCACACACTGTGCTAATAAGGATTTTTCCTAGCAAGATTTTAACGAGACATATTTACTGTGTGGTGGACATCCAAGGGGGAGTGTTATAAATACAAGTATGAATGCATGTGGATAACCACCACATAAAGACAAGGTGTTTCATCTTTACATGCACTTAATGTATGAAACTGGAATTAATTGAAGTCATTTATCTTAAATTTGTAACTGGGTAATTTAACTCTTCAAGACATTCAGTCTGAGTTAAAGAGAGCCATATTGCGATCCTACAAATAGAGAGAAGTCATAAGGGACTAAGGAGCATCGGGTGAGTGAATTATCAAAGCATAAAAAAGTGAGATTAAGAGTGGCTCTCCTAGCTTGGGTTTGGGATTAAAATTGAGTGGACTATTTGTACTATTGTTCTTAAAAGTAAGAATCACTCTCCGTGGACGTTGGCAGATTTTTGTCGAACCACGTAAATCTTGGTGCTTTAATTTTATATGCTTTGATTTGCTTAAATTTCATAACACTAACTCATTTTTTGAGCAATAATAATGGTGATCCAACGGTCATTTTTTGAAAAATATCATTGTAAAAAGAAGTGACTATTCTGTTCTTCAAAATATCATCATTTTTTTCACAATCAATTTTTTTTATTATTTAGAAACTGACTATATAATCACTATGATTTTTGGCAAGCCTGACATACATAAGAGGGGTCTCTAATCAACCTTCAATTTTTTTAACTTTTAGCCAATATTTTGAGAAACCCATTGGATTAGATATCTTTTTTATATATATATCATACATGCCAAAAATCCATTGACCCAACGACTGGTTTCTGAAAAATGTTAGTGCATGTGAAAAATTATTTTCATTAAAAACACAATTTTTTATAATGAGATTTTTTAAAATCTAATTGTTGGATCAATGTTGTGATTTTTAGCATTCATGAACTACATAAGAAAAGTATCTAATTCAATAGTCGATTTCTCAAAATTGTCTACTGACATTTGAGTTTTGAGAACAAATGGTAAAATTAACTGAAAAACGAGTGATAAGGAGAACATATATATATATATATATATATATATATATATATAGGTGTGAACCAGCCACCGCGGATTTGGAGGCGTTTCACTTAATCATCGTGGATTGTAGATAACTTTATCCATCTCGATTTATCCTCCTCTATTATCTACTCATTTATCATTCTCTATTATCCACTCAAGATTGAGTTTTGAAAAAGGATAAGAGTTTGAGAAAAACTGGGAGTCGCCACCTTATTTTTAAGGAATAAGGAAACCATAAAAAGAGTTTAATTTTCAATAAAACATTGACTCCATAATTTAAGAAAAAGCAAGTCTTCGAACCAAAATCGGATTCGGGGGCTAGGTTATGAGATAAGAAGGTTCCAGAACGCATTCTGTGGGCACCTATCTCATCCCAATTAAAGGTCTCCTAATTACTTTTGGGCTTTATCAAAATCTTATCACAACAAAGCTATTTAGCTAATCAACCACAAAATATGAATAACAATATATAATAATACTATATAATAAGAAAAGCAAACACAATCCTAAAGACCTTAGGAGACTCACAGTCAACCTAAGATTGGACTTGCGCCCTATTGGCTGCCTACATACCTTACCAGTGTCCTGATAGAGATCAAAGTCCATCGTAGTTCGAATACCTAGGATTCTCCTATTGTAATGAACTACATAGCTGAAAGGATTCTATATTATATAGGACTCTAACTTCGAGAGTTGGAATTCGATCAAAACACTTTTTCATAAGAGATGGAATTCATTCCAATTCGAATACTTTCAAAAAACCAATTTCATTGGAAAACATTTTCTTTTAGAACTCTTCTCAAAATAAACTCCTATATTAAGTAGAATTCTATCCCTATTTTAATTTTTACAACAAAGGACAATCATAAGTGGAGTCAAATGACTCCCCTAATCCTAGGGTCTCTAACTAATACTAAGTTAGTCTAAACACTTAAAACACTAAAAGAAAACATGCTGGAAATTATGAAAAATGCATAGAAAATGCAACAAAACAATTAATAAAATGCATGAAAATGTCCTAAATTCAATCTAGTCTTTCTATGTGAACCTAGTCATATTTCTAGGTTGAATTTGACCCTAAAAATAGCTTTTAACTCACTTTAAAGCCACTTTAAAATTCTTGACAGAATCTAAAGTCACTTAAAAAGTGATTTAAAACCCTTGAAAATAAAAAATAAAAAGATGAGAATGTCCTAGAATGCATCCTAAAATAATATACGTAAAACTAATCATGTATCATGCTTAAAACATCCAAGTTTAACACAAGGGAAGGGACTCACCTTAGCTCGCTCCCTCGATCACAAGTCACATGGTCTCCAAGCAAAACAAGATTAAGAACAATGGTATAAACAAATCTAAACACAATATCTATCCTAAAATACTAAAACAATAGACACTCATCCTATATATGCAAAAAGACTCAACTTTTCCTACTATCATGCATTACTAACCCAAAACAGAAAATAACATATTTCAAACTAACTCCTATCATGCATACTAAACATAAAAGAACTCCTAAACATGTTCCTAATAATCAAACAATAACTAACATGTTCACAAGATATCCCAAAAATCAAACCAAATACTAAGCATAGCCTAAACACTTTCAGCATGCAAAACAGAAAATAAAACCTACTCTAAACATGTTAAACATTGCATAAACATTAAAACATTCAACTCTAACTTAACATACATGATTAAAGCCTACATTCTCAACCTAAATCATGCATATAATTAGAAGAAACTATCTCATGTATTCTGCAGAAACAAACAAACTACTCTAAATAAGCTAGTTCCTAACTATGTCATGCAAAACTCAATCCTAAGCACAATGGTGTATTCGAATGTACCTTTAGCCTTCTTCTTCCTTGCTCATAGCCTTCTTCTCCAAGCTCCAATGGCCTCCAAAGTGTAGCTAGGGTTCTAAGGGGGCTGGTTCAAGTGTTTTAGTCTCTCTAACCAAAGTTCATCCTCCTTTAACTGATTTATAAGTGTTGTATATATAGGAGAGACTTCAATTTGATCAATGGCTGTCATTAAAACCCTAGGGAGTGATCCAAGGGTCTCAATTGAGTCTTCCAAGGTCCCCAAAGTCATGCAAAGGGTTCCAAGCTGAGCTAGATAGGGTTTGGAAGAGTCCCAAGTGCTAAAAACTCTCAAATGTTGAAAATCTGGCAAAATAGACCAATGGATCGGGTGACCATCCACCCTAGGATGGTTGGCTGTCCACCATGGATGGTTGGCCATCCCTAGGGGGACGGTCATCGAGCCCCCAGTGCAAATTTGCCCTATACAGACCTATCTCAGCCCATTTCGACCCGGTTTCGGCTTTTCGGGCCCGTTTTAAGTCCAAATTCGACAATTGAAGCGCCAAAATGATCATGATTCGATTCTTCATGTTTTAAAAAGTGTTTAAAGTGAAAATGCATTGACCTCAATCAAAATTTTTAGGAGAAAGTCGACCGATTAGCTGTTTTGGGTCTGTTAAACCCAATTAGGGTTTTGAAATCCACTAACCGATTGCTCTCGAAATTTCTTCTGCTTCTCGAAACAAGTTTCAAACATGTTTTAAGAAATTTTTTCAAAGCTTTTGAAAGCTTTGGTTTGATAAAAATATCTAATCTTGATCGTTCCTGGTCGAAATCCTAATCTGAACTAAAAAGAGCATTTTGGGCCTTAAGAGCCAAACATGAGCCCAAAGGCTCTATGGACCTTGCCATTAATCAACTTAGCTACCAAACACACCCTAAATATCCATGCCAAAGCCTTAAGACCATCCGGGACAAGATCAACAGTCATTCAGTGCTTTTGTGATCCAAAGGACATTGTTGCCTTTCAAGTCACAAAAAGCCTAATTTCCTATCAAGCCTGGCTCAGAATGCCATGAAATTTAGTAAGAACATTCCTAGACTCTCTAAAAACTAAATGCAAAAAGAATCAACTCAATCTGGCCTAAAAACCTACATGCGATAATGACCTTTAACTAACTACACAAAAAGTACTATGAGCGACTTAGGGTTTTGACACCCTATTCCACTTTAAATCATAGGCAACCATTCATGACCCTTCCCATGGTCAAAAATGGATGTCTACAATAGGCATATGAATGTCATGAAGCTAATAAATAATTGTGGGATACACATTTTGAAAAACTAATCGTTGGAATAGATATGCTTCTTGTGAATGTCATGCATGTCAAAAATTACGGTGATCCAATATAAACATCTCAAAATATAGACCGGAAAAGCCGTGACCAATGAAAATTGTCATAGTTTTTCTCAATGATATTTCTAAGAAACCAATTGCTTGATCACTATGATTTTTGGCATGCATGACACACATAAGTATAGGATCTAATCCAATGGCTAGTTTTTTGAAGCATGCATGTATCCCACAATTATCTACCAGCTTCATGCTTACATAAACTTATGTTAGCATATGCTAACTAGATCATTTATGTGTATTACTTTAGCTAAACTATGTATAAAGTTAATAAGTAAATCTGGAGTACATTTTTTGAAAAATTGACCGTTGTATTATAGACTATACTTATGCTTGGCATACATGCATGCAAAGAATCATGGCGATCCAATGGTTGATTTCTCATAAATGTAACTAATAAAAATTGTGGCAATTTTCACCAATCGCGATTTTCACCGTTATTTTGAGATGTTGATATTGGATCATTGTGATTTTTGGCATATATGACATCCATTATAAGAACATCTAATCCAACGGTCAGTTTTTCAAAATACATGTATGTTGGGCTAATAAAAATTAATTGGGCTTTTATATTTGGTTAGAGGTGGTTGATTTGGTCCACAACTTTATTAGCGAGCTGGGTTGACGAAGTCAAAATTGGTGGAGTTATCTATACTACTCCCTTTGTCCCATAAAAATAGGCCTCTTCCAAAAATCACCCATATTAAGAAAACTCATTAATGCATTGATTTGTGATCTTTTTTACCAATTATTTTCAAAACTACCCTTTTTCTATAATTGCATTTGGTGTCATGTCAAGGCATTCTTGGAATAATAAAGGGTAATATGGAAAAATTATAAGAAATACAATTTGACTTTTCAAAATGGACTTTCATTTTAGAACAACCAAAAAAGAAAAGAAGGCATATCTTTGTAGGAAGGAGGGAGTAATATATAAAGTGAGAATGAGACTTTGCCCGGCACTTTTTCTTTCCCTCAAGATGCACCTATAAAAAATTGAAGTAACACATGATATTAACACCATTTTAGTAAATTTCCAAATAGATAGACATTGAATCAACCATGACTCCTTATTTCATGGGATTTTAAAATTAGCAGTTTATCTAGGATAAACTGACACGAGAAGTTTACGTTTAGGAATTTCAAAACCTCAGTTTTCTTTATTTTTATTTCTCCCATCACCGTACTCTCATCAAAAGGAGAATCAAAACTCCTTACATTTAACCACTGATCTGTTCACAATTGACCTTTTTATTGCACTAACTCAGAGAACTCTTCACAACTTTTGGATTGTCCGGGTAAGTTTATTTAGTTTCTTCAATAATGTACGTATTATGGATTTTATCCTCTCTCTCTCTCTCTCTCTGTGTCTCTCGGTTAAATTACATGGTGAAGAAAGAGGTCGGCTTAACTTAAATTAGACTTATCCACATTCGGTGTGAGGTCATTAATAAATGCTATACATTTATGAAGATATGTGGTGTTTTGGTCATGAGATTCATCTAATATCTTGGTTCCTTACCCACCAGAAAACATACATCCCAGAAAGCAACAACATCACAACAAAATGTTATGAAATTTTTTATTTCAAAATCTAAATATGCATTAAACATCCCCTTAAATGAGATTTCAATTATGTTAGCCTTATGGCTTCCACCCATATTTGTTAAATGATTTTGATGATAACAAACATTGTGTTTTGAGCTCTCATATGCATATGAATACATTGTTGTATTGCACATAATAATATTATTGTATTACATATGGATATATTGATATATTGCATATACATATTTTGATATTCATTCGTGTTTATTGTCAAACCTTTTTGAATGAATGTTTATTGTTTGACAATGTCATATTTGTTACTTGATTAACATTATCATATTTATTTAATGTTTGTTTGGCTAACCTTATTGATTGATTGACATTATCTTATAGTTCTTGTATATCCATTTTGGTATATGTGTTTATAAGAATAGGTTTCAAGTTGAAGAAGGCTCAAGCCATCATGAAGACAAAGCTCATGCGCTACATTAAACCTTATGTGGATATGTATATATTGTATATTCACTAAGGACCATGAAGAGAACCATTGCATTGATGTAATCCAAATGAAGCCAAGCTCAAGCCTAGCACAAGCCAAGCACAAGTGTTGAAGATCCTTTATGAAGATCTTGCTTTTATTCTTGTGTAATAGTGCTTAGGATTTATATTGTAATCTTTCTATAGGATGAACTAATTGGCTCAATTGACAATGACTTAAAGACCATAGGTTTTAACTTGGAAAATCAAATTTTGGTCACAAAATTGTTTCAAACTCATAATGGGCTTAATGGGCTTTATGGACTCAAAAGGCAAAATGTTTTTGAAATGCTGATTTTTTGCTGACGAAAACTTCCAACTTAAAATGGGCATATCTCTCTCATCCGGACTCCGTTTTCGATGATCTTGGCGGCCACAAAATGCTTGAGAAGTCTAGTTTTTGAATATGTAACTTTCATATAAAAAATGTTTGGGCTTTAGTCAACTAACCCTTGATGATTAGTCCACTAACGGCAGTGCAGTAGCCTGTTTTGGAAAAATAAGTTCCTAGTCGACTAACACACCCTTCCTAGTCGACTAACCGTGCCCAGGAACATTTTCAAACGTATTTTAAGCCCTCTAGTCGACTAATCAAGTGTGCCTAGTCGACTAATCGACCCCCTGCTCAATAACAGCTAGTTTTTAACACTCCAAACTGCTCTATTTTGACCCCCAACGGCCATATTTGTTTAGGAACCTATTGATACTCATTTTATGAGTCTTGAATCAACTAATGATCATACACAATCATACTCAAACTTAGTTTTCATCATTCTTGTGTGATTTAATCATTTTAATTCATCATTCTCTCTTGAGCCATTGAATAGTTCTTAATCTTTGAGAAATATTAGTGAGAGCTTCATCATTGTACATCTTCTACTCATTGAGGAGTTTCTTTATTGTACACATTCTCAATTTCATCTTGTAACTTGTGAAATTTAAGGGTTGAGTGAAACCCTTGTAGGTGAGAATCTACCACCTAGAAAGTAGATTGTGGGTGAGTGTCTTCCAGCTTTGAAAGAATGCAACTTATAAAGGTTTCTCCACCTTGAAGGAGTGATCCATAGTGGATTGTGGAATCCTCAAGACGGGGCTCTTGAGGCGTGGACGTAGGCGGAGACCGAACCACGTTAATTCTTGTATTTGAATCTCTCTATCTCTTCTCTTGCATTTCAATTTATGTACTTGCTATATATTATTGAGTTGTGATTCAATCTTGATCTCTCATTTGCAATTAAATTTATTAACTTGTTTATCTTCCGCTAAATTTAATTGGACCTAATTTTTATTTGGTAATTTTTTTTAAAGTTTGCAATACCTCTATTCACCTCCCCTTTAGAGGTATATACTTGGCCAACAAATTATTAAACACTTAAAATTTTATTCTTTGTGTGAGTAATTAGTTTCGAAATTTGATGAATTTTTTTCAATATATATATGATTAATAAAAATTAAAAGAAAAAATAAAGCTCGTTGTGCTCTATAAATCTTAATTGTTGACCATTACTTGAATCATTTTCCCGGACTCATACTTAACTAACATAGGTTTTTTTTTTTTTCAAAAAACCCTAAAATTTGGTAAAAATGTGAATTATGTTATATATTTTGATTTGAAAAAAATTAAAAAACTTATGCTAAATTTGGCCAATAACTAAAAAAATATTTTAAAAAATTTATCCTACACAAAGTTCAAAAGAAATTAACTTGGCTTATATATATAGGGACAGGTTCTCCTTACACCCTATTTTGACACCTATGTTTACACCACGTTTTCAAATACCATTGCAAATCGAAAATTTTGAGAAATTGACCGTTAGATTAGATACTTATCTTATGTTTGTCATGTATGAAAAAAATCGGAGTGATCCAACGGTTAGTTTTTGAAAAATATCATTTTGAAGAACTATTATTTTTTTTATTAATTAAAAACATAACAATTTTTTATAGTGACATTTCCTAAAATCTAACCGTTGGATCACTATGATTTTTGGTATACATGATATGCATAAGAAAGGTATTGAATCAAATGGTCCGTTCGTCAAAATATCTATCATAGATGGTGTTTTGAAAATGAGGTGTCAAAATAGAGTGTAAGCGGAACTTGACCCATATATATATATATATATATATATATATGGTTCAAGCCATCTAAGCCCACTTACTTTGAATGTTGATAACTATTATGACTAACTATAAATCAACATCAAATTGTTTTTATTCTTTATTTATTTTTACTTTTTGGTCATTGATATGGAGGCCACATGTTATGGGTTTGTCATGGAAAATGTCGAGGCTTTGAGATGGTGGGGGTGGTAGATGGGTCGCGCTCATAGGAATTTAATTTTTTTTAAATACATAATAATTCAAAAGGTTAATGAAAAAAATTAAAATTATAAATCTCAAATGATCGAATGTTATTAGTGAGTTAGAGAGATAATTATAATAAAATTTGATAAAAAATTAAAAGCATATGTTAATATTTCAAAATTTTCTTAATAAAACTTATTGTGACAAAAATTATAAATATCAACCGTGAAAATCCAAAGGGAGGTTACGTCAACACTAGATCGGTTAGTGTTTTAATTGCAATCATCCAATAACTTATATGTTAGTTTGATAATATGTCCTACTAATTTTTTCAATATACTAATTTTTGTGTTATCCTAATTGAAAACATAAATTGATGTTATGTGCTTAAGAAGAACCAGTTAGCAAATTGACCCAAAAATAAATAAAACAAATACACTGCAAATGCTTTATTGTTAGGTCACATTAAATTTTTGTTGTGGAGATTTGAGAATCACTGACAAAACCTATCTGTTGGTTTTTTTTATTTGAACCCATGTACCTTAATTTTCTTGCGAATAAAAAATATCTTTATGGTTGAATTACATCCCAAGATAAGCATTACAAATTATTACGATACATAAAAAAATTAATTTTATGTTCAACTCTAATTAATGCATTGAAATAATTTATATTTTTTTAGAGTTGAATCACTATTAATGTGCCAATTTATTTACTTAATTTAATTAATCTTTCATTTTATTTTCTTAAAAAAGTTCAAACAATTTCTAAATTAGTTATACTTCGAACATATATGCTTACAGTACCAATCACAAGCCTTTAATTAGAAAAAAAAAATACATAAAAATCTCATGTTAAATGGTATCACGTTACATACAAATGGAAGTTGCACACGCATCGTGTGTGCGGTGTCTAGTAACTTATAATAGGAGTTGGAAGCTAATAAGGTGGAAGTGGTTGCCTTAACTTCATGGGACTCGTGGTATAATAAAAGCAACTAACTGTTAATGGAAGTGCAAGTAACGGTTAGTGCAAGAGTGGAGAACGTGGGATCAATGGTTGCCTGATAATTTTGTTTATAAATAGAGCAGAAGATTCAAGAAAGGAATCTTCTATGAATCCATGCATATGGGCCATTTTGTTTGAAGGAATGGGTCAATTGAAAGAAATGGTCCAACTAAAAATGGCAGAGTGGATCAACCAGCTAGTGACCTTGAAATTGAAGGGATGGTGTATATATCATGATCCAGACAGTCCTTTTGGTTAATTGTTTTGATTGCAATGTTAGTGGAGAAGACAACAATCGACTCTTCCGGATAATTAAGGAAAGGTCATGTCTAATTAATATCGATCTTGACTTGAACCCTCCATCCATCACGGCATTCTTAACATTATTTAATTTGCAGGACTAAAGGGCCATTAGTTAATTCTCTTGGAATTAATATGATTGTTCAATTCAAAGAGATGAGATGCATGTACGTTATGTATGTCGAAAATTACAGTCATCTCACATTTGGTTTCTAAAATATAGACGGTAAAAAACTGTAATAGTCAGATATTGTCATAATTTTTCTAGAAAATAGAGGAGCTGTCGGAAAAGAGGAAGGATGAAGGAAGAAGGGAACAAGGGGGTAAAAAAATTGGGTCGGTAAGGCCATTTCCAGTCTAGTTTTGACTGGAAAAAAAGGAAACAAGAAAAAGGATCGCTAAGCCATTAAGCCATATGCTGCACGCACCATTCCTTTCAATTGACCATGCATTCATTGAGTACTTCTCACGCAATCATATTATTAATTCCAAGAGACTTAACTAATGGTCCTTTAGTACAAGATATGTCTAATAATAATCCCTATACTTAGTATTTTAATATGTGATGAAGTGGTGGAGAGGGATCCAGGCGCGGGAGAGGAGGTAACTTGGGATTTTTATTTTTGAAGGGTTATTAAATGGTTTACCAATAGCATTTGCGTCTTAAATTTGGCACGTGATATAATTTCTGTCAAAAAATAGACGATCATGTGACGGAATGGTATAATTTATCATATTTTGAAAGTACTAGGAGCAATGTATCACAATTGAAAGTATAAGAGTGCATGCATAGTATTTTTAATCAATAGTGCAAGTGAGAAAACTGCAATTTTTCCTTCATTCTTTACCATGGTCCTGATCGAAATAGAGGTTGAATGATGAGTGAGAGTGACAGTGAATATTACTTTGCTAATTACATGAAAGTTTTTTTAATTTGAAAACAAGTTGTTTCCTACAATAGACATGTCCATTAATTCCCAATCAAAGACTGCGTTTGAAAACTGATGGGAAAAAAAAGGCTCTAAATTCTTCTCATGTGATTGACTTTAACTCTCTCGACCAGTTTTATAGTTGGATCATCTGTTTCATTTGGGTCATGACATTCATTGCGATAGAATATTTCAGAAATTTCGAGCTAATGTCATGATTTCGAGGGCAATATGGTCTGAAAGTTTGTACAATTTAGTGGGTTTGGCCCTCTTTGGGGCAATATGACTTTCCTTAAATGCAATTAATTAATGAAGTTGAGCGCAAAATCTCTTTGACAAGATAAAAAAATTAAAGAAGGGGACAAGCGTCGATGATGGTAAAAAAATTGGGTCAGGAAGGGCATTTGCGTCCTAAATTTTGCAATAAGAAGTCATGTGATGATATGTGACTTAAATTCCATTCAAATATAGAAAGCAATGTGATGGAATGATATTATTTATCATATTTTAAAAGTACAAGGAAAATGTGTCATAATTAAAAGTACATAAATTATTATTATACTAAAGGACAGTTAGTTAATTCTCTTGCAATTAATAATATGATTGTTGAATTCAAAGTGATGGCATGGTCCTACTAAATAAAAATGAAAGAGTTAATACTCAATACATGCATGGTCAATTGAAAGGGATGGGTGCATGTAGGGATGTCAATTTCGCGGGTCAAACCGGGTATCCGCCCCGCCCCGCCCCTATTGGGACGGGTTTGGGATTTTTTAATAGGGTTAGGGGCGGTTTTGGGATTCAATTTCAAAACCCGGTAGGGTTCGGGGCGGGTTCGGGGTTCATGCTTATAAACCCGACCCGACCCGAATATATATGTGATATTACTGTTATACCCTTAATTTTACACTTGAAATTACCATCCTACCCTCAACCCTAAAATCAGTCAAATGTCCCACTCTCAGTTGGAACCCTTAATCCCTTACGGCCTTACTCGACATTTCGACCTTCGAAGTTCGAATCGGAGAAACCCTCAGCTGCCGTCTCCCGTCTGCCGAGCTTCGCCGTCGACCAGCAGTCTTCATCACGCCGGCCGCCGCTGCTCTGCACCGTCAACCACCAGTCTCCACAGTCCACAGTTCTGCTCTGCGCCGTCGACCACTAGAAACAGATCGTCGAAGCTGAGAAACTGAGAAACCCTCAGCTGCCGTCTACCGAGCTTCGCCGTCGATTACTAGTCTTCATCACACCGGCCGCTGCTGCTCTGCGCCGTCGACCACGGACCACCAGTCTCCATCACGTTGCTCTGCTCTGCTCTGCACTTCAATCTTCTTGCCTCTGCCCTAAAGAAGGCAAGGTCACACAATTACTGAAGAATCATCGCATGTTATCTCAGGTATATTTCTCTTTTGTTTGGGCGAACTCTATTTATTTTGTAAAATAGAGTTCAGTTGAAAGGAAGACCTCACTGAGATTAAATCAAAACTAATTGATTCACTTGTGAAAATATATTGTTTTCACTGGTTTGCATTTGTGAACTTATATTGCTTTTGCTTATTCGAATACTTTGATAAAGTAGGATGAGGCCCTTCTGCTGCATTAGGTTCTCATAAGAATTAGGTACTTCTGCTGCATTATATTGCTTTTGCTGATATTACTGTTCAAACCAGAGCAGTTCCTCAACACGACTCTAGATTTCAAAGGAAACGATTTTGAACATTTACCCATGGCTGCTAAGCAAGTTTCCTTGGCTCTTGCTTCCTTGATTCATTTCTTTGATTGGTCTTCTCATGGAAATGATCCAAATAAGCTAGACATGAATGAGAAGTTTGGATTAACATTTCACAAGGAGCAACCTCTGCTTCTCATTCCTAAATCCAGAAAATGACTACAAGTTGATCTTTTCTCCTTACTTTTTGACTTTTTGTACTATCTTTATCGATATCACTTGTTCTGTTAATTTATCTTTGTCACTTGTTCTGTTAATTAAACAATATGCTTCGTGTCAGTAATCAGTAATGTTTCATTTTTAGAATTCACTGCCAAACATGGCCCAGTAATCCATAGATGGCTTGCTATCATAGTTGCTGAGTATAAAACATAATATCAACTTGCTTTGTATCATTGCTTGATATGTATAATTGCTTTGTATAATACATGGCCCAGTAATATGTATAATTGCTTTGTATCATTGCTTTGTATAATACATATCATTGCTTGATATGTATTAATCCATCCAAATGCCCCATTATTGGTTAGAACAATTAGGTACTTCTGCTGCATTTC
>JAESVK010054357.1:0-10496 GCA_017140935.1 Hamamelis virginiana | reverse complement strand
AAAAAGAGGGGATATTCTACTGAAATTGAAAGTGCATAATTAAAAGCAGTAATTAAAACTTAAAAAAAAATAAAAACCTCTTCTCTCCAAGTGGAAAAAGAGACAATTGCATCGTGTGTGAAATTGTGTAATTTGGAAAATACTGAAATTAAAATAAAAACTGAGAATAACAACTGAAAAATAAATTCACTCTCTGAAATTAAACTGACTGAACTGAACAGTAGTACAGTATATGGAAGCAGAAAATAATCAAGACTTAGATGCACGTGGCATAAAAATCTACGACTATTTCTGATAAAACGCAACACTCAACTAACAAAGGAAAATAACTTGCTTAACAATTCTTGCACTTGACAAAATTCAACAACAGAGGAAAAGTAAACTGCAACTGACTGCGTACTAGGGACTTGTGCTTTGGACTCCCCTTGGACTCCTCCACTCCACCTTTTCTTTGTTGGAGATGCTTGCCCTTTTATAGATGTTGAAGACATGTTAGGAAAAATCCACTCAAAGTGGATGATGTAAGTGGTGACATCATGGTGGCAATTTAATATATATATTTTTTTTCATGCTTCCCAACCACCCTTAGATATTTTCTCTTCTTATCACATTCTCACTCTCACATACATATCCATTAGCCACCTTTGATGACAATGTAATATATATATTATATATATATTATATATATTACATTATATAAATAGTATATTAGATATATATGTATATATATAATATAATATGTAGAAATATCATGCTACTAGATATATATGTATTATTATTATTATTATTATTATTATATATATATATATATATATATATATATATATATATATATATATATACCAACACTCATGATAATCCTTTGTAGGAAATCTCATGCTACAACTGCTTGATTTCACATTGATTTTTACCTGCAATGCAAAACAACAGCAAACCAATTACGCGCACCTGCTCCACACAACTTTAATCTAAAATAAAGATAAAAATAAAAACAAGCTAAAATGCTACTCGATAATTGCAACAATTCTAAAATAACTGAAAAGCACTAAAATGACCTAATTAACCTAATTAACATGCCTTTAGGGCTTTAACAAAGCTTACTTTGGGGGTTTAATTTCGAAAATTTTAGCACTTATCAGGCCCCTCCAGGTCAAATTAGAAGTCAACTATTAAGTATAGATTGTCTATAATACCATTTCCTTATTTTAAGCTTGATTTTAGTTAAGATATTATTTCATGATTTATTGTGAATAGATAATTTAATATTTGAATAACATCTCCTACGGATGAGGTAAGTGTGATATAGGTTTATTTTTGAATTTGAATTGTAATCAGAATTTTAGAGACCTTTCATTGTCTTTCCTCAATAACAGCCCCAAAAACTGTTTTATCCGAAAATCTCCATAGCCTCACCTCACGTGTTCATAGCCATTTCCCCAGCATAGCCTCACCTCACGTGTTCATGGTCATTACCCACATAAATATCTGAAACCTCCATAGCCTCATCTCCATAGCCTCACGTGTTCACTTCCAGATAAAGCACTTCCATTATTGTTGCTTCAAGGTATTTTAAAGTGGGTGATTTGTTCTTCAAAAAAGGTTAGTTTTATTTAGTTTTTACATGATTTATATGCATAGTTATTGTTTCATTTGTGTATGAAAGAATGTTTTTTTACAGAGATACTAGTATCTCTGTAAATTCATTTTCCATATCATATTTGGTTCAATTTAATTCTAGAAACATGGATAAAATCATGGGAATCATATCGTATAAAGTTCCTTTAGGAAGACTGGGTTTATGCAATGTTGCACATGCATTATATTTTCCTTTCCTTATGCTGTATCGGACTAACAATGTGTCACGCTCACACAGAGTCATGACTCTGTGCACTGATCCAAGATTAATAAGCACGCCCACACAGAGTCACGACTCTGTGCAATGGTCCAATATGGTCTAAGCACGCCCACAATGATTCATGACTCTGTGTAATTTTTCAAACTTAAAAATCACACTCACAATGAGTCACGACTTTGGGTTATGGTTCAAACTTAAAAATCACTCTCACAATGTGTCAATTTATACTCAATAGTCTTTTATATAAAGAGTCACGCCCACAATGAGGCATGACTCAGATTAATGTGTAAAGAATTTGCCAAATGTAGAACAATAAGTTCACAATGAGTCATATGTTTTGACTCGGCCCAAACAGAGTCATGTATATATGATTTAAGTTTATTTTGATATAATCCCTTGATTTTAGGGAAGTTGATTAGGATGGACTTTCCTTTGTAAATGAGTTTCAATATTTGAAATATTCCTTGATTCATGGAGATAATATTGAATGATATTCTGTTAAGTTGATTTTCTGATAATATTGGATAATATTGGATAATATCCTGTTAATGATATAATCCCTTGATTTTAGGGAAGTTGATTAGGATGATCTTTCCTTTGTAAATGAGTTTCAATATTTGAAATATTCCTTGATTCATGGAGATAATATTGAATAATATTTTGTTAAGTTGATTTTCTAATAATATTGGATAATATTGGATAATATCCTGTTAATGAAAGGGTATTTTCGTCTATTTTAATAAACTTTCACAGATACAAGTATCATAAAAAAAGGCAGGGGCTTATTGGTATAGCACTCTTATACCAAGGGCCTATTGGTATAAACCCCTTAAATTAAATTCAATCCCTTAAGGTAGCGTTTGGTTGACATTCCTGAATATCACAACCACTACTTAAACTGACGGAACCATCATGAGGATGTTGATGTGGCAAGTCAATGCTGACGTGGCATGTAAAGTCAATGCTGACGTGGCATGTCAGTATTTCATCATGTTGACTTACCACGCCAGCGTCCACGTGGCTGTTACGTTAATGAATTAGATTATTGAGATCTAATCCTTGGCATTTCTATTAATTAACATTTAAATTGAAATGAATGATGAATGATACTGTTGATGCAGTTTATCAAACCAAACCAAGAATCTGTTTATAATTAGTGCTACTCTTCCTTTACCAAATTGCATGTCTGAGGTGCCCATGTGAAATTAATTAAATTAATCCATGACTTGATCCTATGTTTTAGGAAGAAGATTAAGTTTTTACATTCCCCATCAAACGAGCTGAGAGTTTTGTTATTTAAAATATCACCAATTTATTCCAATCAGTTTTATAATTAATAGTAAGGCTCGAAGGGTCATTATTTGTCTTTTTTTCTTTTTCTTTTTGAATATTGAATTAATTTTTTTCTAAACATGGTTCATTTTCCATGCACCTTCCAAAAGCAGCCTCGTCCTAGCTAGAGCAACACTGGGACCAGCCAGGGTGCTTTCGACCTGCTTTTCTCACCATGGTTGACCCGAGCTGCGCTTCTTATTAAAAAGAATTTTTGGGTAAAATGAATAGAAGGCAGAATTTTTGGATAAAGAAAACTTATAAATACACAAAAATCAAAACAATATCTCAATTCATTGAAAATGAAGAGGTAAACTGTACTCCCCAAAGGATACATGGTCATGAATTGAAGATTGAAGGCCATATGGTCTTCTGGGGATTGGATTTGTAGTATTGTTGGAAGCAGAACTTAACCTGTTTTCTCTCTCTCTTCCCCAACAATGGATACAGAGAGAAATCACAAAATTATATAAACATTCTGGTTACAAGATATAATGCAGAAATATAGCAAACAAGTTCTCTTTTGCTGCATCCAAGCTTGTTCTTTCTTGCAACCCAATGGAAGAACAAGGGAAGGATGTCCAAATTGAAAGGAATCACAGCTCTTTAAGACTCTTCACATTTACTTGAGCTCCTTGAGCAATCAGATACAGATCAACTTGCACATCCCCTGTCTTGACTGCTTGTAGAAAGTAGCAACCATCATCCATAATTTCAAGTTGGGCTCCATGACTATGCTCCAATTGAATCTAGGAATTGTCCTTAAACCATGGCTACATGAAGAGCAGTTCATTCCGAAACAAGACCTGCCAACAAAACCTCCATCAAAACTACTGGATTCCCATCACTGAATTTTAGCAAATAATCATCTTTACATCATGCATTCATTTGGTCTAATTTTTCTTGCATTTTAATGAAATTTAGGATTTTTTATTAGAAGTTAGCGGATTTTTTCAAATTGTTGCTTTTTAAAAAAAAAAAAAAAATTAGGCAAAATTTTCCAATTTATTATCAAATTTGTAGAGAAAAGGCTGAAATTTGGTTGGTGGTGTCTGATCAAATGGTGGGTCATTTTTGTATGAAATTTTGTATTGGATCCTTGCAGATTCGTGCAATATTCTCTAAAATAATAAGAGAACTCCTTGATAGACCTGTGAGGCTCATATAACTTTTCTCTTGTCTGTATCCCACATCCATAACATGTATATATGTAAGCATGAAAATGGGACAATGCAAGTAGTTTGCTTGGAACAATAAGGGAAGAAAATCAAAGGAAGGAGGATCCATACCTTGCTAGCTCGCACATAAGCACGTGGATGTTTCCCCAAGCTTTACCCTCTAGTTGGATCTCGGAAAGAATGCAAAAAATCAAAGAGAAGTTTTAAAATGCAAAAGAAGGGAATCCAATTGTAAGTAATTTTAACATTTTCCTTTCCATTTCCTCGCACTTTCCAAAATCCAAGCGAGCCTTAAGCAAAGGCCAAAGGGTATCAAGAATTGCAGCCTCAACATTAGAAAGGAGAAGGAACCCATCACCAGGCGAGTCTAACATTAGCTCATAGGAGCCTGGCGCCAACATCGTCCTGGTCATCACTCATCATCCTCCAAATAAGCCCCAACGTCAAACAGACCATAATATGCTGCAGTAATAGGGTCATTAATCACTCCGCCGCCCCAGGTATGTTTCCTAGCACGTATAGGAGGCTGCATATTGCTCTCAATAACTACAGCAGGAGGCCGCTTATCGCTCTCAACAACTACAGCCTTGCCCTTCTCTGCACGCGAGGGCTTATCTCGCTTATCACTCTCAACAACTTCAGCCTTGCCCTTCTCTGCACGCGAGGGCTTATCTCGCTTGATAGTAGATGGCACGTATATATGTTAGATAATTTGATTCTCTTGATAGATATTAGAACATGCTATAACAATAATTAGGATCCCAGACATACATGGAGAAGCAATTATTCAGAGAACAAATACCTCTGATATATTCTGCAAAATAGCTATCATCTCAGGCCAATGGCTGTCGACTTAATGGCATGTATCTCACTTTTAAAGAAGAATTGTCTGATTCAAGCACATAGAAGTGCATTTATCAGTACTATGGGGTTCATTATAGGGGTTGGTTTCTATCTTTATGGGGTAAAAAAAAAAAGTAATTAAATAGATAGATAAGTTACCAAATGCTGTTCTACAAGGATCAACTAATGTATTTGTAGATCAACTAATGTATTTTGGCTTGTTTATGCTCAAAATGAGTTTCTAGTCCCATGGTATGTACATACAAAATATACATAATTAAGCAAAATAAATAAACTGACATATATACATAACTATGCACAAATGTATGAATGGTGGAGTACCTCATTATCAATGACTGCTCGATCTGCTGAAACATCTTGATCAAGAATGACATCCCGAGATGAGGAAGAGGCATGTTGGATCATTTCTAATTGATCATCAGATGGGAAATCCTTCTCATCATCCTCATATATCAGATTGACCCCACACATCTTCACTTCGTATTGAATATAATCAGCCATAAATACTGAAAACAGCACTTCATCCCCAGGTTCCATTTGAAGTTCAAGATTATAATGTGGAGCATAGTGGAGCCATATATGATCTTGATGGTACAGTGGAAGGTCAAGAAAGGTCGATTGAGGGCACATTTCAAAGCCATTGGTTTTATTTGTGACTTTATAGCTCAAAAGATAAGGAGAAATGAGGCAAGTCATATCAAACATTCTTCTTACAGGAAAGTAATATTCATTAACCATTTCATCTGTGCAGCTTACAAGAACAGCGCATATAGTCCACCCTCGGATCTTCTGATTTGGAAGTAAGGGCACAGTAAAAGATAAAAACGATTCCACACTCTGGTAGTGGAAATAGTCAGGAACCTCATTCCCAGGAAATGAAATCATAAATTCACCAGCTGCAGACAGTTCCTGTTCCATCAAATCTTGGGTTAATTATAAGAGTAAAAACCAACAGCACAAACATAAGGAGAGAGAGAGAGACAGAGAGAGAGAGAGAGAGAGAGAGAGAGAGAGAGAGAGAGAGGACCTGGTTCTGGAGGAGACTTTTTCCAAAATAACTTGCCATAATGTTCTCAACTAATTTGTGGCAACCAGAAAACTTCAAGAATGGCAATTTCTGAAAGTCTGATCCAATTGATATTCTTTCCAACGATGTGCAAAGCCTTGCAACCACTGACTTTAAATTTGCTGGAAGCTTTGGAAGTGATTGAAGATTCGTACAATGACTTAAATGGAGGGTCTGAAGTTGAGAAAGATGAATGATGCTACTTGGTAGGGTACAAAAATTGTTTCCTTCAAGATTCAACATTTCTATTGAGACTAAACTCCCAAGCTCATCCGGAACATATGAGAAATTGCATTTTGCCAGGTCTAATTCTCTTAAGGAGATAAATCTCTGTGTAGACGCTAGTGAAAGACTGCTGGAACCAGGATTTCTCCCAGACGAGAAGAGTGAAAACCGTGAGTTTGATGGTGATCCTTTGAATCCCAGCACCTTTTTTAATTTTGAACAGCCACGGAGAGAGAGCTTTTGGAGAGATGTCAACTTCCAAATGCCTAGCGGTAGCTTCCGGACGTTTTTGCAGTTTTCCATATCCAAGACAGCAAGTTTGCTGAGATATTCGATTGATGGGTGAACCTTTTCCAAACTTGTACAATTGTTGAGCAACAATGTCTCAAGATTAGTGACTCTTGAGAAGTTTGGGATTTTAGTTAGGTGATAAGAATAACTGAGATTAAGGAATTTCAAATTATTGAGAATCTGTAATTAAAAGAAAAAAAAAAGAATTAATTTTCATATGATTTATACTATGATCAAAATTGGAAAGATCGATGTATAAACAATGCCATACCTTGGTTCCCTTCCAAACTTGTTTCAGCCTGCTATAGCTCATGTCAATCGCAACCACATTCTCCATAAAAAAGTTGGACGGTATGGATTTCAAAGGGAACCCATACCAACATAACCATCTCAGCCTTTTGGAAAAATGTTCATAGCTTCCACTTGCGCTTACATAATTGAGAATAAGTAGTCTCAGTCTATTCATCTTTGCAAATGCTTGTGTGTTCACTTGTACATCATTTGACTCAGGCAAGTTTAAGACAAGAATCTCATCCGCTTCTGTTCCCTGATAAGAAAGAGAGCCAGCATAAGCAAAATATGGTAAGGACACCAACGTGTGTGAAAGGCAGGCTTTATTCCTCAGGAGCATGACACATGGGGAAGTGCCTTGCATTGCATATTTGAGGAAAGTGATCCTATATTCAAAGTGATCCTAAATAATTTAAAGTGAACCTATGTTCTTATACTAACCCAATAAATTAACCTCAAATGTTAACAAAATAATTCATGCATATGGATCTTAGTATATCGATCTTACCGTGTGATTTGTCAGCACATCAAGGACATCCTCATGAAACCACAATCTACGACATTTCCCAGGCTTTGTAGGGTATTCTCTGCGAGCAATATCTCTACCCATATCTCGAATCATGTCATGTATTGTTAGAAAATCCCCATAGATTCTTATGAGACATCGATGACACAAATTCCTAAGTGCAATTTCTTGGAAGAAACCACTGCCTTTAAATATTTTAAACGTATCAACTTTCACTGTCCCAACAAAGAAACAAGCAATATCAAGGAATAAGTCCTTCTCTTCTTCCCTTAATGAATCAAAGCTTATTCTAAGCTTTGATTGAATATCATCAAGAGGAACTACTTTTAAACTCTCCAATGCACTTTTCCATTCTGGCATGCTTGCGCCGACAAAGAAAGCACCCAAAACTTCAAGAGCTAATGGATGCCCTCCAGCATAAAGCACTACTTCCCTTGAAAGCTCCTCATAGTCCTCTATAGGATGTTTTGTTTTATTGGCATACCAATTGAAGAGTTGAAAAGACTCATTGATATTTAATAATTTAGGTATATATTCCCCATCCACTTCCAAAAATTTTAGTAATGACTCATTTGTAGTTGTTACTATGATTTTACTTCCAGAATGAAGAAACCAATCACGCCTTATCGCTAATGCTGTTAATTGGTCAATTGTATCCACATCATCAAGAACAACAAAAACCCTTCTACACCATAGTCTCTGTCTTATAACCTCAATTCCATGACTAACATCTTTTATCTTTGGATTTTCATTCATAACGATATCAGAAAAAAGTTTTTCTTGTAAATGAACTTTACCGTTGGGTGGTTGTTGCTTTGAAGTTTCACTAACATTTGCAAGGAAGCTGCTTCCTTCAAATTCTGGACGTAATAGAGCTAGGTTATATATTGCTTTGGCAATTGTTGTCTTACCTATTCCACGAATCCCCAAAATTCCAATGATGCGAACATCATTTGAGCTTAATCTTAACAATGTGGTTACATGTTGTACACGAGACTCTATGCCAACAGGGTAGTTGGCAACATTTAAGCGTGGGAGATTTAGTTTTATCCAAATGTCTTCAACAATCATCTCAATAAATTTTGACTCATACCTGCCAATTTTGACAAGAATAAGAAATGGAAGCAAACAAACATTGTTAAAATGAGCCATGAAAAAGGAAATTAACATAAAACAAATTTGAAGGTGCAACAAAAGTTTTAAGAAATTAAAACGTTAGCTAAACAATGGGATCAATTTAACCATGGAATTAAAGAACTAAAACTTTCATATTTAGTTTTTACATCACCTTGAGCATATATACATGTGGGAATGGATTGATAATCAAAAAGATGTGGGACTGAAGAGAGGTCAAAATGGGTAATTGAAATTGATCAGAATCTTGATTTCATCTTACTATGGTAAGATACTAGTTCTCTCTGTATAATTAAGTGGGAAACTCACTGGAGATAATCGGTACTAGGAATCGTGTTCTAAATGAGCTAGACTTTCAGAAAGTCTTGGTACGACCACGTACACACACTTTGCGTACAGAATTTTTTAGAGTGAACATGCAAATCTATCATATTGTCTTATTGATTATTTTAACTATCCAAAAAGGGGAAAAAGAAAAAAGAAAAGAATGAATGAAATAACCCTCTTGTAATTATATTTGTCTTAAGCAAATCCAAGCCTTCCATTCTGATCTTTAACATTCTCACATTTTGAACTATCAACCCACTTCCACAAGAATAGGCATTTTAAAAAACGGATTGACCATTGGATTAGATTCTCTTATTATCCAACTGTCATGGTTAGAAATGGCAATGGGATGGGTTAAACGGGTAACCTGTCCTGCCCCATCCCGCCTTTATTAGGATGGGTTTGGGAAAAAGATTTGAAAACCCTATAGGGTTTGGGATGAGATATGGGATATGACCGCTCTATTTGATTAAAAACTCTTATTATCCAACTATCACAATTAGGGATCACAACCGGACGAGTTAAACAAGTAACCAAACCCGACCCGACTCGCCCCTATTGGGACAGGGTTGGGGAAAATATTTGAAAGCCCTATAGGGTTAGGGTAAAAAATTGAAACCCTATAGGATTTGGGATGAGATATGGGATATGGTCACCTGGCCCTGCCCCGCCTATATGTATATATAGAACTATACTTTAAAATCATTTTCGTTATTTCACAATATTTAGTGTTTTAGGATTTTTTTTTTCCTTTCAATTTTTTTCATTATTTTCACTGTGTTAGTGTGTGTCGTATATGTATATTTTAACTATGAATACTCGTAATTTAGGATTAAAATTAAATTTGTTGAGATTATGGTTTGGGTTCGTTCAAAAAAAATAAAAATAAAAATAAAAAGAGTTACTAAAGTTTAAAAAGTAAACTTTACTTGTTTTCTCAAACCCAACATCAAGAACCCGCTCAATCCCATCCTGTTTTAAGTTGAAATCGGGACGAGTTTAAGAAAAGGTTTTCATTCACGGGATAGGATTGAGAAAGTGAAAACTCACCCCGTCTTGCCCCATTGACATCCCTAGTTATAATTATTTGATAATTAACTGTATTTTGAATACCAACTATTGGATCATAGCAATTTTTGGTATGCATGGTATGTATAAGAATGATATATAATCCAATAGTAGGTTTTTCAAAATGTCTATCCCACCGTTCCATTGGAGTACGTTGGATTAATAATTTCAAATGTGAAAATGTCATGATCGACCAGATGATTTCTAATTTAATTTCTATCTAGCTAGGTCTAATGGTCAATTTATGTTGTCAATTAATTAATAATTTTCCCTTTAAAAAAAACAAAAAAAGAAGATGAAAAAAGTTACCCATCGGCCACATCTGTCAAGTTCCATCCA
>JAESVK010054356.1:0-12029 GCA_017140935.1 Hamamelis virginiana | reverse complement strand
GCGGCTAGTTTTCTTAAAAACAATGTATTTTTTCATAAAACGGTAAAAAATCAAAATTGGAGGGGGTGGGCTTATAATTTAAGAGTGTGTCAACATCCCCTCCCTTTTGTTAGTCCTTGAATTCAGCAAAAAAGTTTATTTTCATTTCTTGACAATATAAATAAGTTGAATTCAAATATTCTGGGATGTTAGTATAAGGTGCATATGACGTAAAGTTACATTAGCTAATTTTCATAGAGTTAGATGTATAGTAAATTTTTAAAAATCTACCATTGGATTAAATACTCATTTTATATATGATATATCTGTCAAAAATCAAAGTAATCGTTTCTGAAAAAATATAACAATGAAAAAAAAAATTGACATTTTGAAAAAAAAAGTCATAATTTTTCATACTGATATTTTTCAAAAAATCGACCATTAAATCACTGATTTTTTCAGGCATTATCCACATAAGAATAGTATCTATTCCAATGATCAATTTTTTAAAATTTATTTTGCAACTAATCCTATGAAAATCACTTGACGCAAGTTCATATCGTGTGCACTTTCGCTCAAATCTTGCTTTTAAATTTGTTGATTCATCAGGTTAAACTCAGATAGAATGCTTTTATTTTTATTATTAAATTAATTAATACGTTAAATAATCAAATTACTCAAAGTCAATTTGAGATTGACTGTATGATGAACGATTCAATTATTTCAAATTTCAAATTTAAAAAAAAAAAATTAAAAAATCAAGTAAAAAACTTAAGAAATTGAACCTAAAACTTGATCCATTATTTAAAATTTCAAACTAAGCCCTAAATACCACTCTGTATTCTGTATTCGATAGTCTTGCAAGAGATAACGTGCCAATTTTCCATTGGCTCTCATCGTGCACACGTGTACCAACTTGATATGCAACCTTTAAAATCTTAGTTTACAATAATTGAAATCAATCATGGAGGAAGTAGTTTTCAAACCAATGTAGAAACTATTTTTGACTACGTGTCACAATTTTTTCTATCTATAATTTTTTTTTAAATGAAAAAAATATAAAATTTTATATCAAAATATGTGAACCATCTTAGTGGCAATACGATAAAATATTTATTTTTATACATTTTATTTCATGCATTTGAAATTCAATCATACTGCCATACGACACGGTTTACATATTTTGGTCCTACTAGTATTATTTTCTAAATCTTCTTACTTGTATTAAGATTTATATTTATCAAATACTCAATTTTTTTAATGAAATATTAAAATGGATATTAATATATTTTCATGTACTTTAATATAAAATTTACTTATTTAGAAGTGAGAATACTTTCCACCATGTAAACTTGTGATCCACTAATCGCCAATTTATTTAAATACTCGTTTAAAAAAAAAAAAATTATTTAAGTCCCAACAATCCCTAAATGCATCCCTACCACTATAAAAAAGCATACTCTATGCGACACTTATTTTTTTTTTTTCATCAAACACTAAAAAATTATATTCATTAATACTAACAAATGGATATCTATAAACTTTCATGTACTTAAATGTAACAGTATACACCGTCAAGAAAACATATCATTAATTGGCAATTATAATTTAACTGATGTAAACTCCGCCACTTCTCCATAAGTTAGGTACTCTTTCAAGAGGTAGTGTATGGATTAAGTTTATGTGCATTAATAATTATGTGTGATTATATAATAATAATAATAAAAAAAAGTATAAACATAAAAAGCATGAATATTAAACAAATATAAATATGTACATGTGGATTCGTAAAAGATATTCCAAGTATTAATCTCTTCGGTACTGGAATTAGAAGTAAAGTCTGAGTAGCCAAGCCCTTGATTAACCTTTCCTCATCCTACACATATCGGTTCTGATCCTGTAAAGACGTCCTTATGCCCTTCTTCACTGGGAGATGTTTTTTTGAAAAATCGATCGTTGAATTAGATAATGTTTATATGTATGTCATGTTTGCCAAAAATCACAGCGATCCAACGGTTGGTTTTTAAAATACAGTCATTTAAACAACTTTGACAGCATCCAACGGTAAATACTGTCAAAGCGCTTTACAGACTGTATTTTGAAAACCGATTATTGGATCACTGTGATTTTTGGCAGACATGACATTCATAAAAAGATTATCTAATCCAACGGTTGATTTTTCAAAATATCATTCCCATGACTTCCAGAATGGACGTCCTTACGATAACGAGCGTAAGAATATATATATATATATATATATATATATATATATTATAAAGAAAGTAAAAAACAGGAGGTCATGGCCCCCTTGAATACGTCTGGTTCTGTCCTGAATTTCTTCCATTATGTTAAGTAATATGTACATGCCGATTTATAAGCACAATTTTATATTATTATTATTATTTTTTTTTTTGGGACGACAATATACATTGATGGGAGTGGAATGTTAGTTGTAAGTTATAGAAAGGTAACAATCATCGAACCATGTCTCATTCGTAAGCATTAAAATCACCTGAAAATTAATCATTGGACATATGACCGTAAATGCAAAAATACTGGTAGAATTCTTTCGTTTTCTTGAGCTAATTTTCATTCCCAAAATAATTCGAAAGCAGCCTCCACTAATGATTTTTCCTTGAATAAACAATATCCATGTGGACTGTCCACGTCCTTAAATTCTTAATTAATTTAAATTATAAAAATAATCTGACCTGTTAATCAATCTGAAACAAAGACGACAAAACAAGATTTGCCAACCTACACGATACCATGTTGTCGCGTCACTATGTACGTGGCTGCATGATATTTTAAAGATATTTACAGCCTTGTAGGGATAGGTTTATTAATTAGATCTTACCGAACAGTCAGTCATCAGACACGACGAGCACTTTTTGTATTGGTATTGCGGGCGCACACAAGAACGAATCTTGTTATAAATAACTCCTGATGTACTTTAATCGAACGGCGGACAAATTTTGTGGGAGTGGAAAAATCAAGTGTCAATCTCACTTTTGGCATCACGTGAAATGTATTAATTGAAACGTGGACCAAAATACAGTTGGCTATAATAAAAAAAAGGTACACGTGGGATACACGTGCGTACCAAACAATTTGAACACTATAGTCAAGCTCAAGCTCAATAAAGTGAGGCCTTTCACCAAAAAAAAAAAGAAAAAAGAAAGTAACATTTTTCTTTTTTTTTTTCAATTAATTTTTGGACTTATTTGAAAGTTTAATGAATCATTGGAACTACGTTGACTTTGAAATTTGATAATATGGAACAAAGAACTCCCGAATTGGCCCTTAGGTGGCTTTACCTACTACTTGTGTCTGCATACCATTAAAAGTTGTATAAAGTTTGTTGGCTCTCCAATGGAATAACTTATAATAATTAATTTTCATTTTGGTACACTTTCTATAGAATATATTCTCAATATGGGATACTTTCTGTTTTTGAATCCTTTGATTCACTCATCACTGTCTAATGAAAGGAACAAATGCCTCTCCACCTGGCTTTTGGTTTGGAATGTCAACCCCACGGGCGCGTGGGCATGATGGGACGAAAATTATGCGGGACGAATGAATTTTTCCATCAAAATTGAAAAATTAAATCAAATATTTTTTTTAATTCATTAATTTTGTTTTTTGGAGTGAAATCTAATTATAATCTTAACAAATTTTATTTAAATTTTGAATTACAAATATTTGTAGTTATTATATATACAGTTAAATGATCTAGTCAATCACTGCTGACTTAGATCTAAGTCAGCTAAGACTTATAACCATTGAATCATCTTATGAATTGAGATTTTTTTAAACGATATATATATATATATATATATATATATATATATATATATATATACACACACACTAATATGGTGAAAAGAAAAAAAAATCTTAAAACACTATATATTGTAAATAAATAAATAAAATTTAGTATAATTCTATATATCTATAACCCTTATAAGCGTAGAAGTGGAATCCATGAATTGACACTGTTCATATGAACGAAACGGCTGCAATTCCGCTGCTGTTAACACGCAAAACGACTCCAATTCTCGATATCGATTGAAAAAGTAGGATTTCAATTTGGTCACTGTTCATGGTTTTAAAACGCGGCATTTGGTTTTCGTTTGGTCACAAAACGACCGCGGTCCTGCAAGTGGAAACAAAATGTGCCGTGTGAAATCGACCGTCTGTGCAGGCTGTGCGCTGGCGTGTGTCAGGGTGTTGTGCTTATCCGATGGTAGCTTGCAGAAGAAGCTTCCCGAGGCTTGTATTCTCTTCTCCATCTCTCTTTCTCTCTAATTCGTCTCTTTCTCTGCTCGACTCCATTGCAGACTCTTTCTGTCGAAGGCGCTGTTCTCAGTCTATAAGTCATCCACCAAAATTTAACTCTGGTTGTGGCTGGCTTGCTTTCTACGAGAGTCTCCCTGAGGCAAGACCCAGATGGCAGGAGAACTGAAATTACAAGTGCAGCTTGTGGTGGGCACTTGGGTCATGTTTTCAAAGGTGAGGGGTCTAAAACACCATCTGACGAGCGTCGTTGCGTCAACAGTGTTTCAGTCAAGTTCATTTCTGAGCAACCTTCTACTTCCTTGTGAAAGTTTATGACGGTTGTCCTTGTGCAAAAAAAGCTCTGTTTGGAATAAGTTGTTCAAACATGGTTTCAATAAAGACCAATATGGTGTGTGGCATCTGATTTAATTTCAATTCTACTAAAAATTGTTCTTATTCAAGTGCGTCATGCAGCGTGGATTCTCTCTCTATGAATTTCCAGTATTAAGAAGTGTGTGCTTTTACTTGTATACTGTTTCCAAAGGAAAGCTTTTTATGCCATCCTCTTCACTTTTTAGTCAGATCATGCCTGGAAATTTAGCTTACGAGGTTCACGGATAGGCGATGAATATTAACAATGTTCTTTATTTCTGTATTTGTGGTTTGGTTCTGTTTTCCTCTTTAACATTTTGTTCTGGAAAATTATATATGTTGTAATCTTAGGTTATTTGTTCGATAATCAGTTTAATATATGTGAAGATATTATTGAATAATCTGTTTTTGATTTTTTCTCATGGTTGCTCTCGACTATAGCAGATCGACGCAGAAGAAAAGAGGGTTCAAGGTTTTTGGTTGTGTCGCTCTTTTCTTTTTATCAGTTTTTTTTTTCCTTTTCTTTTTTGTGTGTTTTGCTCCATCTAGCTTGTGGAAGCCTAGATTGATGGATAGGTTATGAATGTTAACGCTCTTGAGGTTCTGCTTTTCTCTGACATCTCTGTTTTGGGAAATTATATATATGTTGTAATTTTAGCTTATTTATTCGGTAATCATTAGTTATATATATATGAAGATATTATTTAACCATCAGTTTGATATTATTGAACCCTCAGTTTTATATGTATGAAGATTTTAGCTTATTTATTCAGTAATCATTAGTTTTATATATATGAAGATATTATTTAACCATCAGTTTGATATTATTGAACCCTCAGTTTTATATATATGAAGGTGTCTCGCTGTCATACCGTTTAGTGAGATCTTCATTTTTATCGCTACTTTTTGATTTCTCCTGTTACTAGTTACTTTTATTTGATGATCGTTTTTTATTTTACTCCGTTATTGTTTCGTGTTTTTACTTTCTGATCTTCGTTCTCCCCAGTCTATTTTGTGGTGAGATTTTTATATATGTTGTATCTTCCATGGAGTATAGTATATTATTCTCTCCTGGAGTTCGCTCTTTTTTGAATTACCAGAAATGGTACCTCTGTTTTGCTACAATGCTTTTTTTTTCCCTTTTTTTGTCTGTTCACTGTGTTCTGGATCTTGGATTGTGATACTGCAGTGTTATATTTACTTCAAATATATTCCTCATTTCCGTTGACTCATCAAAAGTTGCTCTTTACATGAGCCAGCAAATTAGATTTATAGTTGAACTATATCCATGTTAGTTCCTATGAAATTTACTGTTTTACTTGTTTGTATCCTGCACGGTAATGTAGGATCAGTAATTTTTAATCTTGTCCACTTTTCCCAGGATCGCATTTTTGGGACTTCGTTGTTAGATCACTGTGATTTTTGGCATGAATGGCCTACGCAGCAATTTAAGTCTATGCAGCAATCAGTTATAATCTCCACTATTTTATTTTATTTATCCTTTGCTTTTATTTTTTAAAGATTAAATTTATTTTTCTTCTGCACCCCCTTAAACTTTTGCTACTGAGATTAGTGACTTTATCAGATCAATATGTTTCTGGAATATTTAAATTCCGTTCGATCCCGTACAGGTTGAATTCGACCTTTGTTATCAACTTCTGTTATAAATAAAATTTGTTTCACTTTACAAAGACAGTTAATGATTTACACATAATTTAACGATTTACACATCTCAATCAGGTGCTGTTGATGAGGATTCTTGGATCTGTACATAAAATTTGGTTGCTGTTTCATATTTTCTCCTGGTCAAGAAAACCTGGTACACTTTCTCTTGGATATCTTCATATAATTTGTTATAGCAACGGTAATTTCTTTTTTGCATTTTATGTACTTTTATTATTAAGTTTATGTACACAGGACTGTTAATGTATATAGTTTCTAGTTTCTATTTACCGTATAGTTTCCATATACTGTATAGGGTTTATTGCCTATATAAGGCTCTCTTTGTACATTGATTAGGTTAATACTTTTCAATACACTCTATATATTTTTCCCACTTTTATCATGGTATCAGAGCCGAATACCTAGGAAACCTCGCCTACCACCACTGCCCCACCAAACCTTGCCTACCACCACAGTGCCCCGCCACTGAACCTGTCGTCGCAACCTCATATCCGCCGGAAAACCGTACCGTCAGACCGTCAAACCTATCCAAGT
This sequence comes from Hamamelis virginiana, assembly GCA_017140935.1. Lineage (NCBI taxonomy): Eukaryota > Viridiplantae > Streptophyta > Magnoliopsida > Saxifragales > Hamamelidaceae > Hamamelis > Hamamelis virginiana. The sequence goes on along the minus strand of JAESVK010054356.1, from coordinate 5,180 downwards.
TAAAAATCTCGACCTTCTAGTAACCAAAATCAGCCAACCTACCACTCAAAATACTCAATTTTCTTCGATCTTCAAAACCCCACCGAAATCACCCCAAAAGACCTCTGGTCGCGCTCTCATGCGCCACCTACAGCAGCTGCGTGTCAGATCTACTCTCAACGGCTTTTTCACGAGCCCAGGCATCATCACCGTGTTGCTGACATCAGCCCTACTCACCATCTCAGCCGCCAAGTCACCAGATCCGACCCGACCCAGATCCAACCCGCTCCGACGGCCCGTTGACCCGTTGACCTTCGAACTTTTCCAAAATTACGGTTTACTCCTCCATCTAACTGGAAAATTACCATTTTGCCCCAACTTTTCCGAGAAAATTACCATTTTGCCCCAGAAGCTTTCCCATCATTTTTTGACGTCCTGAATCCATTTTTGAGGTCCGTTTTGTCAAATTCAGTATTCTTTTGATACTTTCAAGAGCAATGGCCGATTCAGACGTTTCTAAACCCATTCCAACTACTCTCAATGGCCGTAATTACTTTATTTGGGCTCATGCTATGTCCCTCTACCTTAAAGGGCGTCTCCTTTGGAAATATGTTTCTGGAGAATCGGTTCGACCTGTGCAAGATGAAACGGAGACTGAGTCCAAATTCTCTGAGCGCCTTGAAGTTTGGGTCGGTAAAAATAGTCAGATTATGTCATGATTTCACTGCACCTGTGATCCATCTATTCATTCTCAATTTCCTCGCTTCACAACTGCTAAAGAGATTTGGGATTTTCTGCGACACCGCTATTCTACTTCTGATCTCTCTCACCTCTATCAGCTCTTGACCAGTCTTCATCGGTTGCATCAAGCTACAGGTCAATCTATTGACAGTTTTGCTTCTCAGATGTATGGAATTTGGAATCAGCTAGACAATATCCCTCATTCCTGGTCCACTTCGAAAGATGCGGACCTCTATGCCTCTATTCGGGAGGAAGACTGCTTGATTCATTTTCTCATGGCCCTTCGAGATGAGTTTGAACCTGTTCGTGCTCAGTTACTTAATCAGGAACCATTACCTAGTTTGGACATTGCTATTTCCAAACTTATCTCTGACGAGACTCGCCGTGGTCTTTCCCAGTCTCCTTACACTGACTCAGTACTCATTACCCACCAACCCAGGGGGGACTCTGATGGTAAATCTCCCTCTGCTGACACAGCCTTTGCTACTCATTATCCCAGACGGGACTCACGGGACTCGAGTCAGAAATCCTGTCGATATTGCCATGAGACTACCCATGCTCTTCTTAATTGTCCGGTTCGAATTTGTAAGTTTTGTCGCAAGAAGGGGACTGTCCTCGCAGTCCCACTCCCAACAGCCAACCACAGTTCACCCGCTCCAGAGACAACCAATTCCGACATTCCGGACAAGCCTCACACTCTACAGTTGCTTCCGCCACAAAGGAATCTTTTGCTCGGGATCCTACGGCCCCTATCACTGTTGCTGATCTAGCATCTCTTCTCCAACAAGTTGTCTCCCATTCTGGTACTTCCCTCTCTACTGCCCTATCTGCTACACCCTCAGGTAATTCTTCTTGGTTATTTGATTTTGCCTGTAGTAATCATATGACCTTTGATCCTACTATTTTCTCTACTAAACAATCTACCTCTCATACTCCTGCCATTCATACTGCCGATGGGTCTCATATGCATGTCAGCTATATAGGACATATTTCTGATTCACGACTATCCTTGTCTGATACATATCTCATTCCTAAACTAACCTTGAACCTTCTCTCTGTGGGTCAACTCTGTGATTTGGGTCTCACTGTTATTTTTTCTCGTTCTGGTTGTGTTGTACAGGATCCGCGGAATGGACAGACTCTTGGGATAGGCCGTAAAGTTGGTCGTCTGTTTGAGCTCATCAATCTCCACACCACTTCATCCTCACCGCCGATTGCTGCTCCTGCTCACTCTACTTCTTCTTTACATTTATGGCATTCTCGTCTTGGACATGTTTCTGTTAGTCGTTTAAAGTCTTTAATTTCTACTGGTTGTTTGGGCTCAGTTAGTAATGAACATTTAGATTGCTTATCTTGTCAACTTGCTAAACAGCCGGCTTTGCCTTTTAATAATAGTGACTCTATTTCTTCTGCACCTTTTGATCTAGTTCACTCTGATATCTGGAGTCCTTCTCCCACTTCCACAATGGGTGGATCACGATATTTTGTGATTTTTATTGATGATTATTCTCGTTATACTTGGCTTTATCTTCTGCATACTCGTTCTGAACTCAAATAGGTGTATTATGATTTTGCACGAATGGTCAAAACTCAATTCTCTTGTGATATCAAAGTTTTTCGTGCCGATAATGCCATGGAATATCGAGACTCGGAGTTTCTTTCCTTTCTTCGTGCCAATGGCACTCTTCCCCACCGATCTTGTCCCGGCACTTCTCAACAAAATGGGCGTGCTGAACGCAAACATCGTCACCTTTTGGATACTACTCGAGCTCTTCTTATCTCTTCATCCTGTCCAGAGCCTCTTTGGGGAGAAGCTGCTCTTACTGCCGCTCACTCCATCAATCGTATACCTTCCCCCACCACTGGGAACCAATCTCCATATGAGCGTCTCTATGGTCGTCTTCCTGACTATCAGACTCTTCGAGTTTTTGGTTGTGCTTGTTTTGTTCTTCTTCAGCCTCATGAACGAACCAAGTTAGAACCACGAGCTCGTCTTTGTTGTTTTCTGGGTTATGGGATAGAACATAAAGGCTATCGTTGTTGGGATCCTTTATCCAAACGTCTTCGTATTTCTCGTCATGTCATTTTTTGGGAACATAAAATGTTCTCATCCCTTTCCCAATTTCACTTACCTTTTTCTGCTCATCCAGAACCATTCTTCACTAATTCATCTATTTCTTTATTTCCTGATGATTCTCCAACATGGTCTGATCAACTTACAACTTCTCTTGAGGCGCTTACATTACCTGCGGATCCTGTTCCTGACTCAGTCACTCCCTTTGATCCTGACAGTGATCCTCCACTTCGTCGCTCTACCCGGGTAAGGGAACCACCCACTCATCTTCGTGATTTTCATTATTTTTCTACTATCCTCTCTCATCATGAACCTCAAACATATCATGAAGCTTGTTCTAATCCCCTGTGGCAAGCAGCAATGTCTGATGAATTGCAGGCTTTTCGCAACACTCATACTTGGGATCTGGTTGATCTTCCCTTGGGCAAATCTGTAGTGGGTTGTAAATGGGTGTACAAAATCAAGACCCGTTCCGATGGTTCCATAGAGCGCTACAAAGCTCGTCTAATGGCTAGAGGCTTTACTCAGGAGCATGGCATTGACTATGAGGAGACCTTTGCCCCTGTGGCTCGCATTACTTCAGTCCGCAGCTTGATTGCTATTGCTGCTATCCAACATTGGCAACTGTTCCAAATGGATGTTAAGAATGCTTTCCTTCATGGCGATCTTACTGAAGAAGTTTACATGCGCCCTCCACCTGGATATGATCATCCTCCACACAAGGTCTGTAAACTTCGTCGTGCTATCTATGGGTTGAAACAGGCTCCTCAAGCATGGTTCGCCAAGTTTAGTGCTGTTATTGGAGATTTTGGCTTCACCTCATGTCCATATGATTCAGCTTTATTTCTTCGTAAGACGGATCGCGGTCTTACTTTTCTCCTTCTCTATGTTGATGACATGATTATTACTGGCGATGACCTTGGTGGCATTTCAGATCTCAAATCCTTTCTCCATCAACACTTTGAGATGAAGGATCTTGGCACCCTCAATTATTTTCTTGGTCTTGAGATCAATTCCGGTTCACATGGGTACTGTCTTTCTCAAGCCAAGTATGCATCTGATCTTATCACTCGAGCTGGCCTCACTGATGCCAAAACTGTTGCTACTCCTCTTGAGACAAATGCTCGACTTACTCCTTTTGATGGCAATCTGCTGCCTGATGCCATACTTTATCGTCAACTTGTTGGCAGCCTTATTTATCTTACTGTCACACGACCAGATCTTGCATATGTTGTTCATCTTGTTAGTCAGTTTATGTCTGCTCCACGCTCCACTCATTTTGCTGCTGTTCTTCGTATCCTTCGATATGTCAATGGTACATTGTTTCATGGTCTTCATTTCTCTGCTACCTCTTCTCTGGAATTATGTGCTTACTCAGATGCTGACTGGGCTGGGGATCCTACTGATCGTCATTTTACCACTGGATTCTGTTTCTTTCTAGGCGATTCTCTTATCTCCTGGCGCAGTAAGAAGCAAACTGTCATTGCTCGGTCTAGTACTGAAGCTGAATATTGTGCTCTTGCTGACACTACTCAAGAACTTATCTGGCTTCGTTGGTTACTTGAAGCCATGGGTGTTTCTCATTCCTCTGCCACTACTTTGTACTGTGACAATCGAAGTGCTATTCAGATTGTGCACAATGATGTCTTTCATGATCGTACTAAACATATTGAAATTGATTGTCACTTTGTTCGTCATCATATTGGTCAAGGAACTGTGCATCTTCTTCCTGTTTCGTCCGCTGATCAAGTTGCAGATATTTTCACTAAGGCTCATCCTTTGGGACGATTTTAGGATCTGATTGACAAACTCAAGCTGGTTTCTCTTCCACCACCTTGAGTTTGAGGGGGGATGTTAATGTATATAGTTTCTAGTTTCTATTTACCGTATAGTTTCTATTTACCGTATAGTTTCCATATACTGTATAGGGTTTATTGCCTATATAAGGCTCTCTTTGTACATTGATTAGGTTAATACTTTTCAATACACTCTATATATTTTTCCCACTTTCATCACAATTGACACTATATTATTTATACTATTACTCTGTTAAGACACCTGTTATTTATTTATTCTTCTATTTAAGTTCAGTTAAACTCTATTATTCGGCTTGTAAGAAGAATATAACCTTACAAACCGCACTTACTAAAATTAATACAATCTAACTTAATTTATGTAGTATCTACTTGTATTAGCATACTGTATAAAAAAATTTCCTAAATGTTTTCTTTGAACGACATAATACTTCCACTTTATTCATAGGACTTACCATACAAATAAAGTAATTATTTAATTAAGTATAAATCATACAATTTACGGTCTGTATTCAATGGATAATCTATGCTTGAAGTAAAGAGCATAGGACAAATTAAACTAAAAGATATGT
>JAESVK010054258.1:0-10998 GCA_017140935.1 Hamamelis virginiana | reverse complement strand
AACCAAAAAAAAAAAAAAAAAAAAGAGTAGGAGTACCCATTTGCCTCAAAATAGCAATCAAAGCTTCCCAATTAACTGAGTCATAGGCCTTTCTAATGTCAATCTTCAGCGCACATCTCGGAGGACCCACATCTCTATGATAATTATGCATAAGTTCTTGAGTCAACAAAATATTATCAGAGATAATGAAACCATGAACAAAAGCAGATTGGAAAGGACTAATGATGTCAGGAATGCACAACGTAAGCCTATTTGCAATGATTTTAGATATGCATTTATAAATAACATTGCAGCAGGATATAGGCCTAAACTCATTAAAAGAAGAAGGATTAGGAACCTTAGGAACGAGGGCAATGATGGTGCAGTTAATCTCCCTGAGCATACAACCAGAGCTGAAAAAAGAGGAGATAGCTTCAATAACATCTTCTCCCACAATATCCCACGCTTTCTTGAAAAACAAAGACGAGAAGCCATCAGGACCAGGGGCTTTGTCATTTTTGATAGAAAAAAGAGTGGACTTTATCTCCTCAGCAGAAATACCTCTATTAAGAATGTCAATATGGTCAGATGACCACTCAAACCCCTCCAGACTATTCAAAATATCACAATCCACAGGAACACCAGGATCACTTCCCAAAATAGAATTAAAGTAGGAGACCGCTTCATTCTTTATAGCAATAGGATCCTCAACCAAAGAACCATCAGACAGAGATATACATTTGATAGTGTTAAAAGCATTCCTCGCTTTAACAGATTTGAAGAAAAAACTGGTATTCTGATCCCCCAACTTCAGCCATTGAACCCTAGACTTCTGCTTTAAGAATCCTTCTTCAGCTCGAGCTAGTCTATTATACACACTGAGACACTCCTTCTCATAATCAACAAGAGAGTTATCAATTGGGTTAAGTAAGAGGGAATTTTGGGCCTCAAATAATTTTGCTTTAGCATCCACCACTTTACCCCTTATATCCCCAAAATCACGAAAGTTGAAACGTTTGAGAGCTTCTTTTGTAACTTTAAGCTTACGATACAGTCTATACATAGGCTGACCATAAAAATTACTCTTCCACGCATTACTCACAACCTCCATAAAAGCAGGATGATCCGCCCAAAAATTGAAAAACATGAAAGGGATGGACTTTTTAATCTGAGCAACAGAAGGGCAAAGCTTAACCAAAACCATACAATGATCCGACAGACCAGAAGGGAGAAACTCAGTGATAGCATTAGGGAAAGAATCCAAAAAACCCTCATTAATCAAAGTTCTATCCAACTTCCTGGCAATAAAAGAATCTCCATCCCTTCTGTTCATCCAAGTAAAGAGAGGACCAATAAACGGCATATCAAACAGCTCAAGGTCAAAGAGACATTCATGGAACTCCGTCATAGCACCATCCATCAAAACATTACCTCCCCATTTCTCACTAGCAAATCTAGTCACATTAAAGTCACCCATAGCAATCCAAGGACTACTACCCACAGAAGAAGCGAACCAAGACAACTGTCTCCATAACTGCTTCCTATTATACTGGCAATTCGAGGCATACACACAGGTACAATAGCAAAGAAGATTATCATGACGATCCCAGATACGACAATGGAGAGCTTGATCAGAACTATTCACACAATCTAACTTAACCATAACCGGATTCCAACACACCCAAATTCTGCCTAAGGTGGAATGAGAATAATTATGAGAGATACTCCATCCAGGAGCAATACGAAATAAGATGCCATCCATTCCCACAGATCTAACACGAGTCTCCACCAGACAAAAAATAGAGATAGTATAGACTGAAATAAAAGAACGAACTTCCATCTGCTTTAAAGGGTTATTCAACCCTCTTACATTCCAGCAAGCAAAATTAATTATGGAGGAATTTGATTTGGGGAATCACCACTCAGGCCTACTTTTCCACTAGTCAAGCCTAGTTTATGTTGTTTCTTTCTAAGTCTCCTTAATTGGCTTTTAGAGAAGGTGCCTTCCGCATTAACATTACACAATTCATCTATTTTTTTAACATTTTTGAATTTGGTGATGTCTGGAGAACTATCAGAGAAAACAGGTTCTTGAACATTATCAACATTGGATTGATTCAAATCAACAACATTAGTCAAAGGAGTTCGAGATCCAGAACAAGGAATACCCTCTAACCCAGTCTCATTGCAAGCATTAATGGGATTCAATACAGTATCATTTGCACACAATTCAGGCATAGAATTATCAACAGGATCCATATTAAGAGCATTTAGAGGAACTGATTCAGCATCAAGAACAGAAAAAGGGTTATGAGAAGCAAAATCACTTACCGACTCTTTATCACGAACTGTTGGAACCTCAATTACCACATCCACTTTACCCTTACCCATGCCATCATGATTCAGCTCTTTACAATGGGAATAAGAAGCCCCAGACTGCACTACAACAGAATCAGCACCCCTGCCTTGAGAAGTAATAGGACTGCTGGTACCAGAAATATGTAAGGATTTACCAGAGTTGAGGACCCCAGCCACATCTTCATTCACATTTACAGACCCTCCAGAAACCACAGAAGGCTTTACTTGAGCTTTAGGGACCCAAACTTTTTTGCTAGCAGAGGAGCAATTAGAAGAGCTATGTCCAAAAATACAACAATGTACACATTTACTAGGTTTCCAAGGGTATTCAACCCCAATTTCAGCAACATTGCCATCCCCCAATCCTAGTTCAAAGGAGGTTGGAAATTCACAATTTACATTAACCTCAATACATATACGAGCATAAGAGAGCCTCTGTCTTGATTGAGTGAGGGAATCAAGATAAAGTGGATTACCAATAGCACTGGCCAAAAAGCTGAAGCCTTCCTCCGTCCAGTACTCAATAGGGATATTGAAAAACTTAACCCAAATAGGGATTTTTTCCAACTTCAAATTGAGCATTTCCATCTTCGGGTGCCATTTCCTCAACAAAAAAGGTTTGCCCCCAATATGCCAAGGTCCTTAATCAAGAACCCAGTCTCTAACTTCTAAATTAGAAAATCTAAAAATGAATAGTCCACTATCAGTAGATAGAATATCCGGAATTTCTTTATGCCCCCACAGCTTAGACACGGCATTTTTAACAACCAGGTATGGAAGCCTCTTGTCAAAAAATTGACCAACCACACACTCTTTCCAATGCGCAATACCAGCCATGGCAACACTATCAGGAGGATTAACTCTTATCTTACCATCAACAATCAACGGTTTATGGTACTGAAGATTTGATGAGAGCCCAGCAGGCTTGTTGAATAATGATTTCCAATCAGAAACAACTCTCTTACCAGAACCAGATGAAGATGCCCAGGCATCCACTCCACCAGCTCCCCCAGGACCAGAAGAGTTTTCCGAAGCTGAGACTTGGCTTACTCCCTTATCTATGTCATTAGAGCCAGATACACACTGAGCATAATTGTTTCTATTTCTATCAATAACAGACCCAGAAAAAACACCAACTGGATGACCACTTACCTCAGATCCATGGGGATCTAGACCTAACAGATCGGATCTACAGCCACAAGGAGCTGAAGTACCATTCCCAGCAGAAGAGACACTCGAGGAATACACTGTACGAGACACAGGTTTAGAAAAAAGAAATCTTGTGTCTTCAGAGAATCCCAAATTCCTTTCCAATTCCTCAGCAAGGGAAATTTGATTTACCTGAGTAGGAATGTAAACAGAGCCTGCAGACGGGACCCTACGCAAATAGCTTCATCTTGAATACAAGAACCCTCCAAATTAGTAGAAACACCATGAGGAACTAATCCACCTTCTCCACTTGGTCCACCAAAATCGTGAGAAGAAGCCCCTTGAGAGGAGCTCGCAAAATTCGACTGCATATACCCACTGTGAACAGCGGCACTGGGAAAAGAAGAGGGAACAAGTGGGTCTGCATTAAAGGCCGAATCAGAAGTAAATGAAGCTGCAATCGAGGCGCGAGATTCTAAAGAGACAGCCCGCGGAACAGAGTGGGTTTCACCAACACCACTTGACTTCAAGCCATGTGGACCAAGGGGAATCTCGGCATGTAACCTTGGAAAAGCTTCAACACATGAGATTCCATCAATGGCGGGACCCGCTGAAGAAGACCCCACAAACCCATGTGCTTCAGCAGGCATCACAAGGACAACCCCACTTGGATTCAAGCCCTCATCAATCGACCCCATTAAATGGCGTACAGAATCACGTGCAAGGGACAAATTGGAGCCAAACCCCAACAAAACCCACTAAAAAAGAGGGATTAGATTCTACAGCGCACTAATGGAGCCAGGAGCAGATCACGAGGAAAGCAACAACACTCACAATTCCACCAACCAAACCCACGCTGGAACCTAAAAAGTCACAATACCACTTGCACAACCCTCAAACCCACGTGAAAGAACCTACACCACAAACGCGACAGCAGCGCACCAGAGAAATGGACCTCACACGAGGAGAGATGCAACACCACAGCTGCGCACTACGGGGAAGACACCAACCACGTACAGAGGAAAAGGGAACCAGAGGATCAAGGCACCGAGGAAGACACCAGACTCACCCCACGAGGAAGAACCCACATCCGCATCGCTGGAGCTTCTCTCACTAACCCATAGTCAATGACTGCTTATGATTTGAGATTCAACCAAATATTCTCAATATTTATCTTTCAGTTTTACTTCATATTAATCATTTGAACGTTTCAAATATCTATTACACATGAAGTATAATCAAACTAAAAGTTAAGGTTTATACATCTTATGTATTATCCCTTTAATCTCCATATGCACTATTATGTGCATTTATTCATAGCATTCATAAAGAATTAAGAACTTCAAGATAATTGCCAGAATAGATCTAAAATATCCAATATTAAAGATAAACTGTTTCAAAACATAGTATTCAAAACTAAATAAAACTTCAAAAGAAGTAATTATTACATCTGGCAATAATAAAAGAGTTCTTAAAATTCTTAAATAAATAAGTCAAGAATCAAGCTTCAATGTCAATGGCACCAACACTTTGATCCTTTCCAAACAAGGCTAGCTCGATGTTCACTCGACCTTCTGCTTCCCTTTGTCTCCTATATACAATCACATTGTACAATAAAACACAATTAGGTATCGTATACCATAAGCAGAATACTAATTCGTAATTAGTAAATGAATAAATAACAAGACGTACCACTAGAAGAACCATTCTTCAAAGAGGCGAGGTACTCCTTGCAATTTCTCCTCCAGAAACGAATCTTGCCACAGTGGAAACCTTTTCCTTTATATTTCCTTTTCATGCTTCCTTTTGGCTTATTATTGGATTTCTTCTTCTTTCCCTTGCCCTTAGGCTTGGTATTGGAAGTTAAAACTCCATCAATAGCCGCTACTTTCCCTTCAGATCCCCTTTTAAAGGAATCCTCAGCAGTTACTAACTTGTTCATCAAATCAGTCAAAGACAGGTTTGAATTCACATCAGACATGTGAAAATCAATGATGAATGGTTTGTAACTAGCAGGTAGGGAATAAAGCAGTATGTCAATACCCATCTCAGATGTTATAGTAACACCTAGATTGTTTAAGGAGTTGATATTCTGGATCATCTTGAGGCAATGCTCATGAACGGATGACCCTTCTACCATTTTAAAGGAGTAAAGTTCACCGATAGTATTGCTTCTTGCAATCCCATCTTGTGAGCTATACATATCCCTAATAAATGATAGGATCGATCCTGTACTGTCAAAGTGCACATCATTCTTCATCTCCTCCTTAATAGCCCTTTCTGACAAATCATTGGGGCACGGGGTACTTATGACATGTTTGATTTTATCTGCGGCGGTTAAGATAATCTTAAAATCATTTAACCATTCTAGAGAATTCACACCAGTCAAACGGTTGTCATCAAGAATACGAGAGAGAGGGTTTAGAGGTGCCATCTACAACAGAAAATAATATAAATTTCATATTAATAAAACATAAAAACTTTTGGTCTTTAACTTCTATGTTACCTTCCACTATTTTGTTCAAATCCCATACTCCCTAAGATGAGATTTGGGAATTTCAAAAGATTGAATTTCCATAGCAGGGATTGGGGTCCCATTAAGAATTAGTAATCTCACATGTTAGTTTCTTGGATACTAACCCTTAATGAGTGGATAACTCGTTATCCTAATGCTTCACCTAAGCAAATTCCAATCATCCTTTAGCCTCTAAAATTGTAGTATCCTCACATAATAGTTTCTTGGATAGTACATTTTAGTCAAGTTACACCTACCATTCACATGAGTATGGTCAATTGAATGTGGCATCACTCACATAATAGTTTCTTGGTAAGCCCCATTATCGCACCTCATGATATCCAATATGTAACAAGCCGGTTTGAACCTTCATAATGAATGTGTTCCCACATATCTGCAGCCAAACACATCCATCATAAAGATTCACCTTTCTTGTAATGGTAGGAGGCTAGGATAAAGCCCAAGGCCTCTTCCTTACAACTTAATTTTATGTAAATAGGGGTTTTGTAAAAAGGTTTCATTTTTATAAACATTCATACATCACATGCATCACAAATATATATCATCATATATAAATAAAGAAGTTTAGACCCACTTTTATTATTAGTTCTCAATTATCCTCCCACTGTCCTCCTAGAGGCTAGGGTGGATTCATTTCGAACATATAATAAATCAGGTCAAGGCCCTAACTAGCATACATCACATATATAAATGGGCCTAGGATAGATTATGGACTTTTAAGGGTGGGTTCATACTTTGAGCCATAAAAGATGAACCCTATGTTTAAAAGGAGGGTTGGGTGATCATAATTAAATCTATGCAACTATTACATAGTGACAAAAAATCTTCCTATAAAATCTTGATGTCCATGCCAAGTCCTTCTAAAGTCATTGCTTTCCTCTATACATGACTCCACCAAGTTCCTTGAGTCCTCTACAAGCTTCTTTGAATTACAATTTAATAAAAAGAAAGGGATTAAGGAGAAGGGGATTACAAATGTATAGAGAGGGAAAGAGGCATGCAAGCCCCAAATAATTACATCACCAAATTTAAATAAATTTAAATACAACTCATTCAAATAAATATATCACATTACATGCAGCCAATCACAACTCATTTTAATTGGTCTTAAGTCCATAATCATCCATTAACAATTATATAATCACATTGCATAAATAACAAAAGCTACAATAAGCAAAAGCAATAATGGAAAATGGCATATAATTAATTAAAGTCATGTTCTTATTATTATCCTATAACAATAATAATCTCATTAGTATTATTATCCTATAATAATAATCTAGTCCTTTTAATCATATTAAAAGAATACCATCATATCCCATATGATTAACATAAGTTCCTTTCTTTAATATAAATAAAACTCCTAAAAGACACAATTAGGGTTTTAAATATAAAGAATTTAATTTGAGAAATTATTCTCTCAATTCCTACCATGCTATTAACACTTTAATAAGCTCAGTAGATTAATCACTATTAACCTACATAGGTGGAATATATAACAACTCAAAATAAAAATTCAAAGAAAGAAACAATTTCCATTTTTCAATAGAAATTTCAGAATTCAGCTACTGTTTTGGGACTAATCTTTCCTATATTAAAACAACCTTTTAAAATGTGAGAATAATTTATTTCACAAGGATTTTCAGTCCTCTTTCAAATGGCATAGGTCTCATTAAGTAATTCCAACGTTTGGTATCACTTTAAAGCGATTTGTGACTTGAACTCCAAACCATGGCAGATTCTAGAAATTCCTCACAAATGACTTTATAGGGCTTAACCTAGAGTGAACTAAGTTATGGAAACACTTCATTTCACTAGGTTTTTCAATCACCTTTCCAATGGCAGGGCTCTCGAAACTTGATTCCAACGTTTGGTATCAATTAGAGGCTTTTTACGATAGAGAGACAGATTTTCCAGATTTGACTCTTGATCACAAAAAATATAGTGTGGCTATTCTATGTCATTAAAAATCATGGGAACTCTTCCTAGACTTTGTTAAGACCTAATATTAATGAAGTCGATAGGTGGAAATCTTCAAAAAAACCAGAAAGTATTTTTCTTAGATTTTACAAAAGCTATGTGGTTGCTGTCCAGAAAAACAGCAACCCAGAAATAATCTTAAAACCATTTTAAAATTAATTCCTTCAATGTAAAAACATGCCAAAACGTTTTTAACACAATTATACATTATTAGGCAACATCCCTAAATGTTTTTAACAAAATAAAAACATCAATTCATCGCATGAACTATTCAATCTCTCAAGAACACTAAAAGTGTTTTTATAAAACAAATTTTATCAAACCTACTTTGTTCTTCATTTTTAATTTTCACAAACAATAAAATTATTTTGAAAACTTCATAAACCATTTATTAAACATATGAAGAACATTAGGTTCACAAAATTAGAAACAAAAAAAAAAAAAAACAAGGCCATTAGGGTTCCAAACCCATGTGGCCGTGAGCTAGTGAGAGTGAGAGATAGAATTAGGGTTTAGGGTTAGGGTTAGGGTTTAACCTTACCTAATCCTAGTTTAGGGTTTCCATAAACTCTAAAGTATGTTGCTATTATTTTCCTAGATGTCAAATTAGTCAAAATAAGAAAGAATCAAAACCATTTTAGAAACTTTCCTAAACTTGATAAATTTCAAAATAGGAAACTTTGGGATTTCCTTGTTTGACAATTATAGTTACTAATTTCAAAACAAGAAATTTCCAATTTGATTTAGGGTTACCTAAACCAATTTTGCATCCACCATCATCAACCTAATTAGGGTTTTTGAAGAACCAAAAACGGCCATTGTTACATCGTAACAAGAACTCCATTAACATAAGAATTTAAACAAATTTAAATCAATCAATTTCATGCTTCAAGAATAAAAAATTAAACACATTTAAAATTTAATCAAGATCATGAAATATATGTTAGGGTTTCTTAAACCCATGTAGCCGTGACCTAGAGGGTGAGACACCTCATGGCCGTGAACCCCTAAAGCCATCAAAACCATGTTTTTCCAAAAAACAAACTATGTTCATATTTTTCCCAAAACAAGAACATCATCCAATAACACCTAGGGTTTCAAAACCTCAAGATTCATCCATGTTTGATGATTATAGGGTTACCATAACCCAAATCATAAAACAAAGGAATAAAGAACCTTGTTAGGGTTCTAAACCCATGAAGGCCGAAATTGAGAAGAGAGAGGAGAGAGAGACCACATACCTTTTAGAGGATTTTGATCATGCTTCAAGCTTTAATCCACCATGCAGAATAAACCCCAACAATCAAAACTCAAAACCAAAAACCCCCATTAGGTCCGAATTTGAGAGAGAGGGAATGAGATAACCCAAAAACTTTTTAGGGTTTTTCATTAAAACCTAAACTCAAATCACCCAAAGGGGTTAATTTCCATATGGCAGAAATCCTCTAGAGGCAGCCCCTTAATGCCGTGCTCATCTAGGGTTTCATATAAACCCTAGTTGCCATTTATCATATAAACACAAAACAAGAAACAAGGAGGGAAGCCTCCATGGCCTAAATTCACATAGTGGTTTCTAAAACCCTACAAACTAGATTTTAATTAATTTTGCCATTGATTGCCATCATCAAATACATGACCATGCTTGATTAGGCTCTGATACCATTGAAAGGTTGTGACAAAAATGGATTCGCAGCGGAAGTAGAAAACAAAAATTTTCTTTTATAAAACAATCCATATTCACATCCATTCAAGAATCGATTCAAGCATAGGGTTATGTATTAAATATTACAAGAACATATATTTAAAAACGATAAACATACTTACTTGTTAATCCTTGCGTAGTAGCTTTCCTTCAAGTTTCAAAGCGATGAAACCTCCAAAGGTATCCACACGAATGTAAGACTCCTTGAACCTCCTAGTCCTCCACAACACTTTGTGAGGAGCTAGCTTGGAGAGGGAGAGAGGAGAGAGAGACGGCTAGAGAGAGAGAGAGCCCTAGTGAAAGTGATGCTTCTAATTTAGGGTTCCCTCTCTTCTTATTTATAAACTTTCTTCTCTTTAAGGAGTGTTTGGTTACTAGTGCTAGCATGACCAAACATCCTTGTATAGAGTAATCCTATTCTTGGTTATGATTGACTTTTAATTAATTAACCATTAATAATTAAAGTCAAACATATTTCAAAGATAGAATTCTCCTCCCACAAGTTCAAGAAACTCACTTACACTCTATTGTGTGTGACCCTTTGGGTTCACCCTAACCTAGCAGTGGACAGGGACATCTCTATGTCTCCTAAAAATAGAAACTTTCTATTTTAAGATTCAATTGGAACGATTCCTATTTTGCCCTTATTGATAACACTTTATCAATAGGCTTTCACTGGTTATGAGTGACATCTAGCAACATATCATGACATACCCTAGGTTTAGGTGAATAGCAGAACTATGTGAACCCTTCATGTTATTTAATCCTTCATCCCCTAATGTCACAGTTAAGATAATAGGTATAGTTTTAGTCAAACCCTATCTTAACAACTTGATATCAGTCCCACAAAATATAATCTCAATAAGGTAATCGCAGTGAAACTCTTTTCACTGTTTACCTGTCACTCTGGCCAAAGGTTCCCTTTGAGAATTATCTTTGTGAACTAATCCTGACATTCTCTCTCTTATTAACTGTGATTGATGATCCCTTATTGCACACTCATCTATCTTCATGCATAACTCATTAAAGCCAATAAGCACCGATTACAACCTTATGGATAAGGCTGTACAAGATACTATCAAACTCTAGCAACCTATGCATAAGACAGCTTTGGTGTCTCAGGTCTAAGGACTACCAAATAAATGGACATAACACTAGAATATTCCTTTGACAGAACTACCATAGGAATTAATTATCCAACAAAAAAAAAAGAACTACCATAGGAACATTCTTTGTAGATTATGTTTAGTGTACATATTCTCTAATATGCACCCACAGATTAACCTAAGTGTCA
>JAESVK010054247.1:0-16491 GCA_017140935.1 Hamamelis virginiana | reverse complement strand
TATTCTTGTTTTCATCTATGGTTTGTAATCTTTGTTGTTCTTTATTTTCATCTAGCTTTCAATTCAAGTTTCTTGCATTTATATCTTTGGATGGCTAGCTAAACACCTCAAAGGTGGGCTCTATGGTGGATTTCCTCTCCAAACCCTAGGTAAATGGTGTTTTCTCATCTCAAAAGCTTTCAATGTTCATAGAATGTTGTTTATATGCTCTCTAATCCTTAGAAACCTTGTAGTTTCATATTCATGATCATTGAATGACTTGTTATGTTTGGTTATTGAGCACATATGCATATTACATGTTTGTAAAAATGCTTCATCTTTTGAACCCTTGTAATATCATATTCATGACCATTGCATGGCTTGTTATAATTGGTTATTGAGCACATATGCATGCTACATGTTTGTGAAAATGCCAATGAGAGTATTGAACTTCATTTTATCTATTGTTTCACTTTATTTTAGCCTTCATTGTTAAATCTTCCAATCAAGACCATAGAGTAAATGATTCTTGATTGAGTATATGTTTGAGAAGTCATATATCAAAGGTTTGGTAGGAATGAATCCATAGGACCCATCTTCTTAACTTAATTAGTTTTCTTTTTCAAGTTGTCATCATTTAGCATAAACAAAACACTCAACAATCAACCCCCATGATTTTACACTTTCTTTTACATTCTTTGGTTATCAACACCTAAGGATCATTTGGACCTATTCCACTCCCTGTGGATATGACCTAGGGACTCCCTAGTATTTATTGCTTGACGACCGGTGGATTCCTACGCTTGGGATTCTATTACGCACCTCATTTTTAGTTCAAGCAATGAACTGCAATGCTATGCATCTATAACTTTGTTGTTTCATCTTCCATTGGTTATTTATAGAGCTTAATGTATGAGTATTATACTTGTATATATCCAATTGGGACTCTGGATTACTAACCATTTCAGAGCGAACATCTTTTGTGAGTGACCACAGGATTTGAAGTTGAAACTTATTTAGGGTTAATACTCGCACTCTTATTGCATTTATTTTGATTCAATCAAGTTCACCTTCACTACACGTTGAACACTTGCTAATTACCTGTTAAAGATTGCATTTTCTGTGTTTAAAATTTTCAAATATGTTGTTGATATATCTGTAGATGAAACTCTTAATGTGTACATTGTATTGTTTTATGTTTAAAATTATTTATCACATGATTCTTTTATTCTTTCATGTTTGTGGGTACCATTTCTGCAAACCCTCACGAGATTGCACTCGTCCACTAAGGGTAACCTAGTGATTTAAAAGGCTTGTTGCATACGCTAAATGCAATCGCGATTCCCTGCGAAAATGGCCTTTCAATTTTTAGTTTCAGTTTGTCGTCTTTAAAGTATAGCTATTTGCTAAGAGACTAGCAAAACCTAAGTTGGGGAGTGTGATTATATCACAATCATGCTTTCAATTTATGGTATTACTGTGTTCTCTTATATAAATAGTTGCGTAATAATATCTTGTTTTGTATAAAATCTGTATAATTTGGTTAAACTCTCTTTTACAAGAAAACTGTGCAGATTATACGAAGCCGTCACCCATGAAGTCTTGATTATCGTCACAAGTGAAAAGTGTCATAAAGGTCCAACGATAGGCAATGAAGTGCGAAAGGCTGCAGAAGAATTTCTGCAATTTCTAAGCAAAGAGCCAATATGACTATCGATAGCCAAGTCTCGCTATCGATAGAACTTCTATCGATAGCCAAACTTCGCTATCGATACTGCCGAGGCGGCTGTGGGCTGTTTTCGATATTTTGAGATATTTCAATGGCATTTTCGTCTTTTGTAATTCCATTCTATATATACACGTGTATGGGTGACTTAAAGAGGGTTCATGACTTTTGCTATGAATCATTACTCTATTATTTTTAATAGACTTCATCTTACAGTTCAATTCTGCTTTTTATTCGGTCATTTAATTTTTCAGCACTTTTCTACTTTTCTGCAATTTTTCCTTTAATGCATGGCTCAATTCTCATTTGAGAATTGTTCTTTACTTATTAAGTCTTTAATTTTCGCACTTTAATTTCTGCAATTTTCCCTTTTTAATACATGGCTCAATTCTCACTTGAGAATTGTTCTTTACTTTTACTGTCATTTTCTTCATTTACTTAAGCACTTTTCTTATTTACTTACGCCATTTTCTTTATTTATTTTAGCCCTTTTCTTTATTTACTTATGCCATTTTCTTTATTTCTTTCAGTCACTTTTTCTTTATTTCTTCAGTTATTTACTTTCTGTTGTTATTTTACTTTTTCCATCCCGTGACCCCTTAGAGCTTGTCATGGATAAAGGATATTCTCCTCCATTGATGTGTAGCTAATACTCCAAGCTTGGCTGAGAATGAAGTTGGATTCTTTATGCAATTCTATTTTATAAACATCCCTTTATTTGTATTATGTGATTGCATAGTTGTTAAGGTTTACCGCACACTATCGCTAAATATAATATAATATAATTGTATATCTGTGATTGCAATTATATAATTATGCAATGGTACTTATTGGGGTGAATACAAACCAGCATGCTTTATCCCCAATTAAGGTGGATAGTGATATTCCATTCTTTTCAAGGACAAACCTGTCGGTCCTGTATTCATCATCTTTTTGGGGATTTCTTCTTATAGTTGGATGAACCACCATACATAATTACTATATCATGGATTTTATAACTAATTTGCATATTTGATATTCAATGGACTTCTCACCCAAGTTCCGCTCATTCCATTAATTAATCGCGTTTTTAATCAGCTTAATTAAATTTAGCATTTTCGCTTAAACCCAATTGAAGCTCTTTTCACCACCAAATTAAATTGACAATATTCACCACCAAATTAAATTGACAATATTCTTTCACTTTAATTAAATGTAATAGTTTTTCATTTTAAATTTACATATTTCCCAGTGGTTCGACACCCGTGCTCACCAATCGCAATTGAATTGAGATTAACAAACACGCAGTTTTATAAATATGTTAATCTTGATCATTAACAAGGAATAATCTCCCTTGTTCCCAGACGATCAATTATGCTGGGCTAGGATAAAAAACTAATAAGCACCAAACACACATACAATCTCACACATACGTATGTGTGTGTGTGTATGTATATATATATATATATATATGTATATGTATATATATATATAGAGAGAGAGAGAGTCGTGATAGCATCAGGTGCACCTAATGCAGCCTTGCATCAGGTGACCAATTCCATCCGTCCGATATAAATGTAAGGCTGAAATTAGAAAGGGATTAAATTCCTACACGCGGTTTGTGCTCGGCCCGATTCAGCATGATTTGCCTCCATAACTTGGATATTAATTTTTGGCGCCATTTCTCCCTCCTCAATCACTCCTCTTCTTCTTCGTATCTCTCCTCTTTCCCATTAACCCATCCCATCTCGTCAATCACTCCTCTTCGTCTCCGTATCTCTCATTTTTCCCATTAACCCATACCATCTCGCCAATGCCAATGTAGTTGAACCTAATACTCCCAATCACTAAAACCTCTCTTCTCCCAAATGAAACCAAATCTCTCCCCTCTCTCACGTGGAATCGAAGTTGCAAATCAATAAAGTTTTGACGCGCATCCTGCTTCCGATATCAGTTTTTGATACAGTTCAAGCATATCTCAATTTTTGACACATCTTGCGCCAAACCATTTTGGACATTTGGGCAAGTTCAGCAAAACCATTCGCGCAGTTTCAACTTACGCCAAACCATTGACGCATCTTGCGCAGATCCCCTCTCAAACAGTGTGTTTAGATGTGCATGTTGTTGCTTCGTGCAACTTCAACCAGCGCAAAGACATTGGCGCAACTTCATGTTGCTCAAAGGCTTACCCGCAACTTCAACTTGCGCAAATCCCTTAGCGCAACTTCATCTTGCGCAAAACCTTTTGGCGCAACTTCAACTTGCGCAGAGCTAACCGTTTTGGATACATTTGTCGAAAATATTCAGTATAAGCATACGGGCAACTTTTTAAATAATTGTTTGGAAACCCAAAATGAACATTAAAAAACTTAAAATAAAATAAATTTAATTGCAACTACAAAGTCAGATCAACGGACATCTGAAACTCTTCACCAACGAGAGATGGTCGGAGAAACGAGAGTTCGTGGCACACAAACCCAAATTGCGGCATGAACCTACGGTATTAACTCAAAATTCAAATCAACAAAATGCGTTATCGCCAGCGAGACGCTGCTCCGATAACCCAACTAGTACCTCAGAATGTCATGGGAGAGGGGGCAGAGTTTGCGAGGGTGCCTGAGCTACAGTTTTTAGGTTTCACTAGCAACAGCTTTTTGCGATTGGGTTTTTGGCATTGAAGAGTAGGGGAGCAATTGTGGGGAGGGAAAATGAAACGATCGGATGAATTTTGTTTAATTTTGGATTAAAATAAGATAGTCGGGTCGAGTTTCGTTTACTAAAAGATCAGCATATTTTGTTGGTTAAAAGCTGAAACGATCTCAGCTGTTTAAATAAATTCAACAGTGCAAACCAAGTCACCTAATGCAAGCCAGCATTAGGTGCACTTGATGGCAGAATTTTCCTATATATATATATATATATATATATATATATATATATATATATATATAAGTGATCCTGTCAGGACGTCCTTACGCTCGTTATCGTAAGGATGTCCCTTTTGGAAGCCATAGGAATGCTATTTTGAAAAACCGACCGTTGGATTAGATAATCTTTTTATGAATGTCATGTCTGCCAAAAATCATAGTGATCCGATAATTGGTTTTCAAAATACAGTCCCTGAAACACTTTAACAATATTTACCATTGGATGCTGTCAAAGTTGTTTAAATGTCTGTACTTTAAAAACCAACCGTTGGATCACTGTGATTTTTGGCAGACATGACATACATATAAAGATTATATAATCCAATGGTCGATTTTTCAAAAATACCTCTCCCAATGAAGACGTCCTTACGATATCAGTAACCACTCTTGATAATCGTTTTTCTTTTTTAAGGCAAAAATAAAATGTAAAATCTCATTTTCCTCATCATCGAATTGCTCCTACGTGGCTTCAATTTATTGGCATGCAAATATTGAGCGTAAACATACCCCCCGCATCAAGAGAAACTCGATGATGAGTTTTGAATTGATGTGATGCACGTCTCTTCACTTTTTAGAACTGGCAGTTATACTCAGATTTTCCTTTAAAGCTCTTGAACTTGATTTCAGCTTCATTTAAGTTTTCAACTACTTGAAACCCTTGTTCTTCATACTTCTTTCCCTCTCTTTGGTTTTCTTGTTACGAAAGCTTCCATGGCTTCTTCGTCTTCCAAACCTGCTATGAAGACTTCCAAGGTTCCTTCTTCTTCAAAACATGCCGGTAAAACTCACGCCTCTGCACTAAAAGATTTATACTTGGATACTCTTAGGGATAATGGTGATCAACTGTACCCTAAGATTCTGATCCCTCATGAATCGAACCCTAAAGTTACCATTCTTGGCCCCTCTTTCAAAGATGAAATCACAGAGGACTTTATTGCACATTTCCCATTTCCAAAGAATGAACAAACTCTACTTCAACATGGTCAAGCCACTGAATGGGAAGGTAATGCCATTCGACACTGGCCAAAAATAGATGATGGTTGGAATGAAGGGGTCGAAAGGGTTAGAGCTTCCAAAGAGCAAAATTGGCTCGAATTGGGAATCAATGATGCCATTTTTCTTTCGACAAAAAAATTCTCTTGTAATGGTAAGCTTTTGGCTGCCGCTTTTTGTTTCTGGTCCCCTACTTTTAACTGTTTTCAATTCCCATGTGGTCCCATGACCCCAACTATTTTAGACATTTGTGCCATCACAAGTTTGCCTCCTCTTGGTATTGAGGTTAATGCTCTTTTAGGTCATGAAGAATTTTCTTCTTATTCTCTTGCATCCATTCCAAATCTTAGCTACTCAGGTTTCATTCAATGTGAAATGGGTAAAGCTTTGGAACCTATTTCTGTGAAGGAACACACTTCCTTTTTGCTGTTTTGGATCAATAGGTTTCTGATTTGTTCTTCTTCTCAAAGAATAACTCAAGAGTTTGTCTATATTACAAAGGCCCTTGCCTTGAAGAAGAAATTGGCTTTAGCTCCTTTTTATTAGCCAATCTATATTCAAAGTGTCAAACCATGTATCAAGAACAAATGAGCTATAACACTGGAGGCCCCTTTTGGCTTTTACAGTTTTGGCTCTATGCTTATTTCCCTGAAATTAGACCCAAGCTTTTTCTTTATGAAAATCAAACCTTTCTCAATTTTGGTGAAAGGTTCATTGAGTCAGATAAATTTGATGAACAAACTTCTTCATTCCACTGCTCCTTTTTCTTCAAACTTCCTTCGAAAAGGAAACCAAGCTTCTTCGAGCCATATTTTGATCCTTCAGTAGGTCCTGCTTGGTTAAAACAATTTTATCCCACGAGAGTTACGATTCAAGTTACTTCAAAATTGGCAGATCTTTGGGCCAGTTTTTTTATCAGCGGGGATTTACTTGTTTCTTCTTATGTTACTAGAGGATGTGGACAATTTTTTGAAACTTCTGCAGAGCCATATTTTCCAAATTTGGTGGCCAGGAAATTTGGTTTACTTCAAACCATTCCATTGCCTTATGTGAGCACATTTGCAAGTATTTCTTCAAAGAGAGAAACTTTCAAAGAAGATTGTTAGATTAGTGAGATCATGACTGCATTTGCTAAAGAGAGGAGCAAATTTAAGTTTTACTCTTTTGATCATCATTACTTGTCTACTGACAAGTTTGATGATTGGTGGGATGCTAACTGGACCAATGCTTTTGGCTCTCTCAATTTCTCTTCAACAATAACCAGTATATTTCCTTTAAGTACAAGAAAAAATCTTCAGCTTCTTTGTCTATCTCTGCAAGTCAAGCTCCTGCTAAGAAGAGTAAAGGTTCAACTGAAGCCCTCCTATCTAAAGTTGCACAAAACTTGGCTTCATCTGTCAGTGTGGCTCTTCCACCTCGTCCAAAGAAGGCCACTACTGCTACTGCTACCATTCCTCCTTCATCCTCCCGAAAAAGTAAGGATTTTTTTTTTTTTTTTTACTAAAGTTATGTTTGACATGCATTTAATCATGCACATCATTCTTTAGGTCAAAGGCTTCTCAGCCAAAGATTACAACAAATCCCTTCTGACACTGAGATTACCATCAATGATGATGAAGCAGAAGAGAAGGAATTTTCAGAAGAAGAATTAGCAGAAGTGCCTTAATTTGAAACCACATACTAGGGCTGCTTCTTCTTCTACCACTGCTTCACAACAAGCTTCTAAAGAAGAAATGCATCCCGCCCTACATCTGGAAAGAGAGAAGAAAAATACTCACAGCCCTTCAAAGCAAAGAACCAAAGTGGCTTTTGATCAGCCACCTCCTATTGTCATGGATACTTTTCAAGCCCCTTCTTCGAGGACATCTTCAGAAGAAGAAAGAAAGAAAAGAAAAACTGAAAAGAAAGAAAGAAGGAGACTAGAGAAAGAGAATTATGAGAAAATGCAGCAACTTCTTCAAGAATAGCAAGAGAAAGAGGAGAGAAGGAAACTGAAAAAACAAAAAAGAAAGGTTGCAAAAGAGGTATCTCCTTCACCATAATATCCAAGGGAAGAGCATTCTGAAGAAGAACCAACTCAGGTTTTTCAAGGTACACTTGTTCCTCATTCACAGCCAACTGAGGAAGAAAGTGCTCAGATCATGTGGGAAACTGGCTATGACACAAGTTCATCAGAGCCACTCTCCATTGAACCCATCATTTCAATTGATCTTCATGGTCAAATTATCATTGCTGAGGTAATATATAAATTTTCTTTAATACTCTCATCATAAGTCACTTTTTAACTGTATCTTTTAATTGCAGACTTCCAAAAACCTCTGAAGCTGCCACTCCAACCTCTTTTACTTCCTTAGTTGCAGTATCACCCGAGGTATCATATTTTAATTTTCTTTCTTTCGAGCCAATACATCATGCACTAACAATTCTTTGTAAACATGATTTTCAGATTCATGAACTGTTAGTGAGAATGACTACAAAATACGTAGATTTACCTCTTTATCACAGTGAAGCTCTTCGAACTACAGCTCTGATTGTAAGTTTTGATACAAAATTATCCCAATAAGGAGATTTTGTCTTGCCATAAAATGCTAACAAAATTTCACCATTTCAGCCTCCAGGGACTACCATTCAAATTGTGGCAGACAATCCTCTAACCATTCCCTCATCTATCATTCCTCTTACTGAAGAGGACTGTGGACACCCCATTTTTACCAATTATTTTTATCATATACTTATACAAATGATCAACTCGAAGAGTGGATTATTTGGTGAGGAATTGGCCTTGTAAAGACCAAATTGCCCAAATAGCCCTTTTCTGAGGAAAAGGACAATTCATTATTTTATGTGTACATTTGGATTGGAATCAACCCATTTGTATTGCATTTGAATTTTGAGGTGTTTTAGAACATCCCTGTAAATTTTCATGGCATTCTGATGAGAGCTCGATAGGTAATTAGGGTTTTTGCGACTTGAAGGGCATTTTCGTCCTTTTTCTCGTATAATTTCCGAATGACCTCCGAATTCGAAATGGATTGTCTCATGAGGTTTATATGGATGTGGGGAGTGTATTTGAAGTGTCAATTGAGTCTTTGGATGGTTGTGATAGATTCGCCTGAAATCGATTCCACAGGCGAGAATAAGTCAAACTAGGGTTTCAGTCAAATTGACCGTGAATTGGTTGTTTTTACCAAAATTAAATATTTTCAAAATATGTTTTCAAATACCAACTTCATATTAAAACCATGTTTTTAGAAGTGGTTCAAGCCTAATTGATCAATTTTATAAAATAATGAATGGTCATTTGACCAATTTTGGCACAACCGGGTCAATCGGCTAGCTTTTTACTAAAACCCTTGACCATGGTCAAGTATTTTTGACCCAAAAACCTTTAAAAGTGTGGAGGATCAAAACACAGTCGTTTTGATAACTAGATCATCGAATTTGGATGAGAATTGACCAAGATATGGCCAAAATATGAAATCCCTTGAAATTTGGGGAAAAAATATGGGAAGTCAGCATGGTGACCGTCCTAGCTAGGTCGGCCAACCGTCCAGCCCAGGACGGCTAGCCATCCAGCCTTGGATGGTCACCAGGATGCTCGAGCATATTTTTCAATTTTGGAATGTTTGAGACTTTCCCACTTGTTTTGGCCGATTTAATTCGATTTTTTTGGAACGAATTCGAACTTGGTTCAACTTGCAAACCCTAGGAAGTTTGATTCTAAGCCCTAGGATGGATTTTAGATGGATTAATCTCCACCATTCAATGATTTAAACTCTAACTCTATAAATACACTACTATAGAGTTAGAGAGGGAGGTTCAGAAAAGAGGGAGAGAATTATAGGGTTTTGAGAAGGAGACTATAGATCTAGTACTTCATTTTTACACCATTGGAGGGGAGATTCAAGGTGGAAAAGAGGGATTGAAGGAAGAAGCTAAGAAGGAAGAAGACAAGGTAAAGACTTTATCTTAGTTGAATTTTTTGTTGTCTTGATGTAAATCTTTTTTTTTTTTTTTTATCTTCATGTTTTCTTTTAATATGTATTATACATATGGATCTTTAGATGTTTGCACATGTTAGAATGAGATTAGTTATTACATGTTGTTTGTTTAATGTAGCTTGCATGATTAAAGTTAGCTTTGTTGTTATTTTATGTTAGTATGCATGTCTAGGGTTCGTTAGTTTTATTTGTGATTTTTATGTTAGGATGCATGCCTAGGGTTAATTAGTTTTATTATAATTTTATGTTAATATGCATGACTAGGGTTAGTTCTATTTGTGATTTTATGTATGTCTAGGGTTATTGTTGTTTTGTTATGATTTTATGTATATATGCATGTTAGGGTTAGTTTTCTGGTTATTTTATGTGTGCATGCATGATTAGAAGTAGTTTTATCATTGTTTTATGTGAATATGCATGATTAGGGTTAGTTTTATTATGATTATATGTTTAGCAAGCATGTTAGGATATTGTCCATTATGATTTTATGTGATTAGATGTGTTTAGGATTAGTTTTGTTATTATTTTATGCTAGTAATCTTGTTTAGGATGAGTTTTTCATTATTTTATGTGTAAGCATGTTTAGAATAAATGTTGATATGTTCATATTGTTATTTGAATCTCTTAATGTTTGATTGATGGTATTAATGATGATATGAATGTGTTAATATGTTATTCTTGATATGTGATGAGTCGTGAGTCAATTTTTTATGCTTTTTATGATTATTTGAACACTTGATATCGATTTGATGGATTGAATATATAAATTGTGTACGAGGGAGCGTGCGAAGGTAAGATCCTCCCCTTGTGTTTAAAATAATTGTTTAAAGCATGTTTGTTGTTAGTTTTTTATACGTTTTGCATGGTAATTTAGTAGAGCATGTTAGATTGTATGCTAGGGTGTTTATTTGTTATTTTTCATGGATTAATAGTGTTTTTTAGGCTATTTTGAACATGTATTCAAATCTGTCCTGATTTGAATATATGTTTTAAAATGGATTAATTAACATTTTTGAGCCATATTTTTGCATGATTTTTATAGTATTTTCATAGTATATTCATGTAGAAAGCATGCTAGGCCATCTTCATCATTTTTATTCTTTGTTTTCATGGTTTTTGGAGTGGTTTAAGGTTCATATTCAAATCTGTCCGGATTTGTTTATGTCCTTAAATTACTTCTAAAAATTATTTTAAGGCCAAATCCAACTTAGAAATATGCTTAGGTTCACATAGATTAATTAGTATGCATTTAGGAGCATTATCATGCATTGTTAGGATCAATTTCATGTATATTTGTTTGGATTTATTTAAATTACAGCATGCATTGCATTAGGATTTTAGGATTTTAGACTAACTTTAGGGCTAGTTAGAGACCCTAGGCTTAGGAAGGTCACTTGACCTTCCCTAGGACTATCCTTTGTTGTAAAGACTGCTATCTAATTTGTATGTTTTAATTGATTTGAGATGTCTATCTTCGAGATATTTTCTAAAAGGGTTTTCAATGTGATGTTTATGAAATAAACATGATTTTATGAGAGATTTGAATATTAAATGAATTTCAAAAGAATTTGAAATGTTTTAAGATTTTTGCCTTGGAATGAAATTCCTCTCAATATGATTTGTTTTCTTGAAATATCTTTGAAAAAGATTTTCAATTGGAATTTAATTCTAAAGATAAGAATTGTTTAGAATATTTGGATTTTAAGAAAGTCTTTTAATTTGAAATGATTTTGAATAAATGATTTTAAACAAATAAAACTCTCGAAGTTAGAGTCTTGAATTAGGTTGAATACCTTTGATGATGTGATCGATTACAATAGGAGAGTCCTAGGGTAGTCGAACTACGTGGACTTTGATACTTACTAGGTGATACTAGTAAGTTACGTAGGCGCTAATAGGGCTCAAGTCCGCCCTAGGATGCCCGTAGGGTATTCTAGGTTCTTAGGGTTTGTTTGTATTTTCTTATTATTAATATAACTAATATAGATTACTGCATTTTATATCACTACTTTATTGGTTGATTTAGATTATTTAGGATTGTTTGTAATAAGAAATTTAAATAGCCCAAATAAATTAGAAGTCCTTTAATTAAGGCGAGGTGGGTGCCTACAAGTGAAAGCTTGGAACCTTCCCACGTCGTAACTTAGCCCCCGGATCCAACTCTGGTTTGTAGACTGCTTTTCCATTAATGGAGTTTGTTTTATTGAAAATAAAATATTTTTATGGTTTCCTTATTCCTTAAAAATAAGGTGGCGACTCCTTTGTTTTGTTATTTTCTAAAAACCCCCCTAATCACATCGCCCGGTGATGATGTGGATCCTCATAAAGCCCCGTCAGGTGGCTGGTCCACAAGGACATTTCATCATTACCTCAGCCTGTAATTCCTTTTGAACAGATACACTTAATTAGGATTTAATTAATATGATATATTTACTCATATTTTAATGACTTAAAATCATTAATTTTCTTCCTATTTCAGGTTAATCTGAAAACTGAATCTTCAATTCAACCTGATGCCTCTCTGCCAACTCTCAAAGTTCAATCCCCAGTTATGGATGATACATTGGCATTAGTTGAATGGGCAAATCAAGAACTTCAATATTCAGAAGAAGAACTTCCTTCAGAAATTTCTACTCCAACTGCCTCTGATCAGGCAAAGCTGCTTTTTAAGAAATGTGAAGACTTGTCTCTAGATAACTTTCTCAACCCTGACTTGAAGAAAGAAGTAATCGATCAATGTCAAGATCTTATAAACAGTCTTGCAAATGTCGATCAAGGTTCTCCCAAGCAATTGAAACTTCTTGTAGCTCAAATAATCATATTGATCGAGAGATATAATGAAATCAAAGATGATTTGGGTCCAGTTGAAGTGGCTATAATGGAAATGCAAGCCAGCTATTCTTTCTTAAAGAATAACTTGCAACAACAAAAAGCTAAGAAAGAGGAAATCATTTCTCTGGAAGATAGAATCAAGGCTCTGCAAACTGAACTTTCTTCTCTACAAGCTCAATATGAGGTCAGCCAAGAGGAGATGATTACCTTGAAATTTGCAGCAAATCCTCATAAGGAAATACTTAAGAAATGCATTGCTGACAAACCTAGTCCTTTGAATAGGAAACATGGCATGATGCAACATTTGGGTACCAGTGTTGCAGATTGGAATTCCTTGAAGAAAAATCTGCAATATTTCTAAATTTGCACTTGTAATCTCTGAACAGTAGTTTTAACTTTCAAATTCTATTTTGAATTTGCTTTTGTAAGTACTTTTCAGTATCTTTTATTAATATCATTTCGTTTTTATCATGGCATGTTGTTACATCCATTTGTTTTAAATGCCATTATATCTATTTTTTGGTTGGCAAACCTGCCAATAATATCAAGATTGTCTATTTTCCCAAATAGTGGGAAAATATTTTTTTAGGAACTTACCATTAATCTTTTTTGGATGAACATATCCATTGAGATTCTTTAAATGATATGCACCACCCTTTAAGACCCTATGAAATTGAAATGGTCCTTCCCAATTTGCTGACCATTTACCAAATTTGTGGTCTTTCGAACCAATCGGGAGTATAGTTTTCCAGACCAAATCATCTTCAGCAAAAGTTTTCACTTTTACTCTTTTATTATAAGCTCTTTCTGCCTTCTTCTTTTGCATTTGGATGTGATTCAAGGCTTCAAACCTATCTTCATCCAATTTGTCATGCTCCAAATGCATAGCCATTTCATAATCTTCTCGACCTAATTAATATTGTTTGGCAATTCTCAAAGAATTTACATTAATCTCCATAGGCAAAACTGCATCATGCCCATAGGTTAATGCAAAAGGAGCTGTGCCTGTACTAGAATGCTTCGAAGTCCTGTAAGCCCACAAAACATTAAGCAAAAAATCATGTCATTCTCTTGGATTTTCATCAATGGTTTTTGCAAAATTTGCTTCAAGATTTTATTTGAAGACTCAGCTTGACCATTGGCTTGTGCATAATAAAGAGTTGAATGAATCAAAGTAATGCCATATTGACTGACAAACTCCTTTACTTCATTTCCAGTAAAAACACTTCCTCGATCAGCTGTAATGATTTGAGAAATACCAAACCTACTCATAATTTCTTTAATGAATTTAATCACTTTGGATTGTGTAACTACAACCATAGGTTTAGCTTTAACCCATTTTGTAAAGTAATCAGTATCTACTATTACAAAAGAATGCTGCTTTGAAGAAGAAGGAAATATTTTTCCTATTAAATCCATGGCCCAACCTCTAAATGGCCAAGGTTTTACTATTGAATTCAGTTCAAGGGCAGGCCTATAGCATATATCTCCATGTTTTTGACATGCTTGGCAACCTCTTGCATACTTAATACAATCTTTTAGAATTGTTGGCCAGTAAAAACCATGTCTTCTAATCAACCATCTCATTTTAACACCTGGTTGATGAGATCCACATGTTTCTTCATGAACTTCACCTATAATCCAAAGTATTTCTTCTTCACTAGGGCATCTTAGTAACAAGCCATCCGAGCTTTTCTTGTACAAATCAGTATCATACAAGACATACTTCAATGCTTTGATTCTTATTAATCTAGAGGTTTTTATATTAGGATCTTACAGATAATCCTTTATAGGTGTCCTCCAATCCTCTGTTTGAACAACAACTTCATTTATTTCAATTGGAAAACCTCTTTCTAATAATGAAGGTAAAATCCTTCTTTTGTTTTCAAAGCACATTTCCATGCTCCATGGTAGCTCTTTGAAACCTGAAGGAATTTGAGCTAAATCATTTGCCTCCTCATTCAAGAATCTAGGAACATAATCAATAAAGACATCTTGAAAATTGCTAATCAAATGAATTGCATTAGCATAATAAAGCAATAAAGCTGAACTTAAACATTGGTAATCTCCCATAACTTGTTTGATGACAAGTTGGGAATCTCCCAAAACTTCAATCATCTCAGCTTTCCATTCTTTTAAATTTCAAGTCCAAAAATCAAAGCCTCATACTCAGCCTGATTATTGGTAGTATTGTGCTCTAATCTTAAACAAAATTTGATTTTAACTCCCTTTGGTGACTCAATCACTACACCAATTCCAGAGAAATGAGTGGTCTTCGAACCATCCAACCACATTCTCCATGGAGCAAACCCTAGATTACTTGCTTCAAGGCATTCCTGCAAAATTTCTTGAGGATGATGATCAGCAAGAAAATCTGCCAAAGCTTGGCCTTTTACAGCCTTTTGTGGCATATAAATGAAAGTAAATTCTGTTAAGGCCAATATCCATTTTCCAATTCTATTATTCAACAAAGGTCTTGATAACATGTATTTTATAATATTAAACTTAGACAATACAATAACTTCTCTTGGAAGTAAATAATATCTAAGTTTCATTGCTACAAAATACAAAGTAAGACATATTTTTTCAATGGCTGAGTACTTCTGCTCAGTTTCATTCAAAATTCTACTTAAATAATAGACAGCTTGTTCTATGAAATTTTCATTGTCTTAAGCCAACAGACTTCCTATAGAATCTTCAGCAGCAGAAATATAGAGTTTCAAAGGCTTATCCATTGTAGGTGGCATCAATACTGGTGGGTGAACCAAATATTGCTTTATTGCTTCGAAGGCATTCTGGTATTCTTCCAACCATTTGAATTCTTCTCCACCCTTCAATTTCAACAAAGAAGAGAAAATTTTAGTCTTTCCTGCAGCATTAGAAATAAACCTTCGAAGGAAATTCAATTGTCCTAAGAACCTCTGTAATTCCTTTTTATTTGAAGGAGGCCTTGCATCAATAATAACTTTGGCCTTATTTTTATAAATTTCAATGCCCTTATGGTGTACAAGATAGCCTAAAAAGTTTCCATATGAAACTCCAAAAGCACACTTTTGAGGATTCATCTTCAACTTATAATGCTTCATTCTTTTGAAAACTTTCTCCAAGTTTTGAATATGAATGTCCATACTATTGGACTTAATGGCTATATCTTCAATGTAACATTCAAGGAAATCTCCAATCATGTCATGATATATAGCATTCATAGCTCGTTGGTATGTGGCACCATCATTTTTCAACCCAAATGGCATCACAATCCATTCAAAGGTGCCTATACTTCCAGGACATCTAAAAGCAGTTTTATGGACATCTTCTTCGGCTATGTAAATTTGATTATAGCCTGAATGTCCATCCATAAATGACATGATTTGATGTCCTGCCACTCCATCAACCAAAAGGTCAACAATCGACATTGGGTATTCATCTTTTGGAGTTGCTTGATTTAAGTTTCTGAAATCAATGCAAACTCTTAATTTTCCATTTTTCTTGATGACAGGGACAATATTGGATACCCATTCTACATACCTTGCAGTTCGAATGAAACCAGCTTGCAGCAATCTTTCGACTTCTTCCTTGATCTTTGGAATAATCTTGGGTGCTAACCTCCTTGATTCTTGCTTGAAAGCCTTGAAGCCTTCTTTAATTGGCAGCCTATGCTCCACTAATGACCTGTCCAGCCCTGCCATTTCACCATTTTCCTAAGCAAAGCAATCTCTATATTCCTTAAGCAAATTAATAATTATGTTTTTACTACTGCTATCTAACGAATTACTAATAAATGTAGTCCTATGAAAATTATCATTATCACTTAAGTTTACTTTAATCAAACCATTAACAGAATTTAGACATAAATTAGAAGTCTGTTCAGTTTCAACAGCAATATTAGAATTATTTGAAAGAAATTTCACTGCATCTTCATCTTCTTTGATGCATTCATTCCAATCAGCCAGCACTGTTTCCTCACCTGCAAGTTGATCGACTCGAACGACGAGGGAGATTATTCCTCGTCAACGATCAAGATTAATAATTTATAAAACCGCGTGACAATTAATCT
>JAESVK010054243.1:24909-57833 GCA_017140935.1 Hamamelis virginiana | reverse complement strand
ATCAAAAGCTCAACAAAGTTCCAACATTAGAACTTTTAAAATTAAAACAAAAAAAGAACTTTTAAAATTTAGGTCAGATTTCACTTTAGTATTCTTTACTTTAAAATACTTCAATACCATCACTTAACGTGTTACACTTTTAATCCATCGAAAAAAAAAACAGAAAGATCCATACTTTATTCGATTCAAAATTAAATTGAGTGATTCTAGAAGTTGTAATATATATTTCTTTTACATCCGTAACAATAGAGCGAGTGGTTTAAAATGTCTCCTAAAAATTTCAGAGAAAAGTAGTTCAAATGGGTTGATCGCCCTATTGATATTATTTTGCCCGTTTTTAATTTAGAGACTGTTTGGATGAAAAGAGGAAAAAAAAAAAAAATTTATTTAAAAAAAAAATGACCCAAAAATTTTAAAATATTTTTTTAAAATTAAAAAAAAATAAAAATTCAGGAAAGCAAGAACGGAAAAAGAAAAACGAAAAAAAAGGCCTGACAGAACCTCATACGCGCAGAGCACAGGCGAGAGCTAGGGTTTACCGGAAGTCCAGGTTGGTCCTTTAATTAGGGTTTTGATGTCCATTTTCCACTCTCTCTGTCATTCTTTCTCTATGTACATAGTATTGATTTGTGTTGCAGAAGACATGGCAGACGGCTTCAAAGCTTTATCTTCTTTCATCTTCTCACTCTAGCCCAAAAGCTTTTCACATTTTCAGACAAAATTTTAAAAAGTTCAAGAAGAATGCCCTTCACAATTCAGCTTTGAATCAAAAGTATGTATATGTGTAGCAGAGAAACCCATAGAGGTATGTATATGTGTACGCAAGGAAATTCATATAATTCGGTATTGTTATTTATTTCTTTGCATGTTTTTGAGAGCTTGATGGTTAAATTGATTCTTTCTGATCCGACTATAATCTTAATTAAATTTCTGCTGGTAGCTAGATAATGCATTAGAGTTGGAATATGTGATGCAAAATTATGCCAATTTCCGCTTCCCCTTAATAAAATATGTTATGAAGATACGCAATTATGTACGCATGGATCATTGATTCATTGTAGACACCACGTGCAAATGTTTTCTGTTCTTTATTTTGTGCTTGGAAAATGGTTGCTTTGTGCTTTTACCTTGTCATAAACAAAACAGTTCAGTTCTAAATGTCTGTCACCTTGGATCTTTGCTCGATTTGATGGCATATGATGAAAATAAAATAGGGACCATTATTTTGGATACATACTAAAGATTGAATCTTCAAAACTAGATTCTACTTTGTGCTTGTATGGATTTCTCCATTATTCCTTTTACTTTAGATTTTTTGACATCTAATAGTTCTCTAACACCATGAGGAACTTCAATTTGTTTCTGCTTTTCTAGTAATCAGTCAGAGTATTTTTTTTTAGGATTTTAAAATCATAGACGAGTGGGTTTTGATGGGGATGCAAATCGATGGTTATTATTCCATTTGCATAATAGCCATTTATGTATGTCTTCTCTTGTGTGCTCATCAGTCATCACGCACGATAGTTTTGTAAATAAGATTTTAAGAGGCATTCTCCCTTTGTGATTACTAGCATTATTACACCACCTGAGTCGCACGGGATAATTTTTGTAGAATTATCCCAGAGAGAGGAGATGGTCGCCAGAGAGAGGAGAGAGATAGAGATTTCATGTGGCAAGATTGAGCGGCAGCGGTTTTGCGGATTTCACTGCAGATCACTGCGATCAACGTGGAAGGGACATATCACTGCATACAATGGAGAGAGATTTGAGGAAGAATTGATACATTTTTCCGCCATTATGAATTTCTTTTCAAAAACTTTTGAATTTTTCGTATGAAATAATTTTTAAATACGTCATGAATGAAATAAATATTCGAAGAACTTTTCGTGTGACATTTTTTATAAATATTCGAAGAACTTTTCGTGTGACATTTTTTTTTATTTGGGACTTGTGGCGAAATTCCCCAGTAAAATATTGTCATTAAAAGTTTTTTAAAAAGAGAAAATAGGAGTTTCGGCTTTTGATATCATATAGATATTTAGAAACTAGATTTGGTTGTTTTTGAATATTGATAGTCTTATGTCATTTTGAAAGATTAGATTTTAATTTTAATTTTGAAATTATATCAGATATAGTTACAATATAAAAATAGTTCCACGTGCTACACACATGTGCACTAGTGGTATCAAAATGGGTGGATCGGGCCAGACCGGTCTGTTAAGAAAGTGGGCTAACGGGCTATCGGATCAGATCGAGCTTGGCCCGTTAAGCTATCAGACCAGATCGGGCTTGTCTAATAAGAGGAAAAAGCCTGTCCAATCCGGTTAATTCATTAGACTGGTCTACTAAGATAATGGGCCGAATCGAACCGGATTGGGCTAATGGATTGAGCTAACGGGTTACTGGATTTTAGTTAATTAAATTTTTTTTTTTCACTTTCTTTTAGTATATTTAAATTACAATGTAAAAAAAGAAAAAAAAAATATAACTAGTAAAGTACATAAATAAATAATAATTAAACAAAAAATTAACTTATTTTATTAAAATTTCAAATGTATACAATTTTGGTAGGAGAGAATTGCATCGCCATAGTTAAAAATTAAAAAGATTCACCATAGTTAAAAATTAAAAAGATTTAAAGATTGTGGTAAAAAAATAATAATTTTAATTAAAAATATATGAGATTTTTAATTAAAAAAGATAATTTTTGACTTCTACTAAATAAGTTTCTTCCTTTTTCAAAAATTTAGTGAGTTCATGAATAAAAAAATAAAATAAAAAAACACCGAATAGACTTATGAACAGTCTCATTCAATTGTAATTAAGACTTATTAAAAGAAAAGACCCGTAATTTGTAAAATACAAAATCTACCGTTGGATTGAACAAACTTCTTATGAATAATACTATGATTGCAAAAAATCATAATAATCTAATGGTCTATTTTTGAAAAATGCCAATGTAAAAAATTGTATGTTTTATTCTTCAAAATATCACAAATCTTCTATAGTCATTATTCACAAATTGACCATTGGATCGGCTTGATTTTTTGCGAGCATGGCATTCACAATGTGTTTATTTAATCCAACGGTTAGTTTTTCAAAATGTCATTGGTGATCGACTCTAATCAAGTAACCTCATTCAATTTCGTACTAGGTGCACCTTGTAATTTATTAGCTCAAGTTACATGTGTATGACTAATTATACAATATATTTCTAAAAATCTACCATTGAATTGAACAAATTTCTTATGAATATCATATTGTCAAAAATCACAGTAATCCAACGGTCGGTTTTTTTTTAAAATAGCAATATAAAAAATTATCCAATTTGTTCTTTAAAAATATCACTAATCTTCTATAATTATTATTCAAAAATTGACCGTTGGATTGCTCTAATTTTTTGTGAGCATGGTATTCATAAGAAATTTGTCTAATCCAATAAGTTTTTTTATAAATATTATTTAATATATATTTAATGGTTATTAAATAATCTAAATATTATCTATCATTGTGAGGTTTCACAAGTTAATACTTAACCTAGTGGTAAGATTTGTTATGTAAAACTTTTTATCTTAAAGAGGTATGAGGATCATGCAATTTTATTAATTTTATCAAAATGAGTTGGACTTAACGGATCGGATCAAACGGTCTATTGGACGGGCCAATGGACGGATCGGATTAGATCGGGTTAGCGGATCAGTTCGGACTGCTTATCGGACTTGGATCAGGCCGACCCATTGGACAAAAATCCTTAGCCTAGTCCAATCCATTTCCTATAGATCAGATCAGCCCAGTCCATTAGTTATTGGACCGGACCCATTAGCTTATCGGACCAGTCAGCGGGCCAACTGGACAGCCCGTCCATTTTGCCACCACCCCAGGAATTCTTGAACAAACACTGCTGTTGAAAAGAGAAATAAGCCTATAAAAGAAATAGAATAAAGATACATACTGCATACATAGATATATACATACACACACATAATTAGGAAATTTCATTTATTAAAAATGAGGGGAAGGGAAAAAGACAGAATTAATTCAAAGGAACGGTCCATGTTTGGTTTGATACTCGATTCGACAATATTATTCAGTCAGGTTTGGTTTGATATGAACTGTAGGTGGAATTTGACTTCCAAGTTCTAATATGTTAGGCAAATTGAAAGACTTAGACTTCCCCTCTAATTAAATGATAATCTGATTCCTATGTAAGCATAAACCATCAAAATAGGAAAGAACCAATTTTGAATATTTTTTCAAAAAAACACATTCACCAATAAATAATTTAATTCATCCACGTTGGGTGAATTCCCAAGAGATCATTGCTCGAATGAACAAAATTTCTGACGAAAAATAGAGCATGGCACATACTTGGAGACTCCATCATTTCGTTTATTATACGCATCATGCCGTCCAAACAGGGGGTGAGCAAGTGGAAAGACTCAAAAGCCACAATCTGGGATCCATTTTTTTCACTTTCCATGCTTTAAATTATGGCCTTCAAATTACAGGAGTACTCCACCCACCCCCTTTACGAGATACATGAAACAAAAAGGTTTTACAAAGCAAACATGGCTGAAATTTTTCTGTTTCTCCTTCTAATCTCTAAATTTTCCATATCAAAAGCTCAACAAAGTTCCAACATTAGCTTAGGCTCTTCTCTCTCACCCACCAACAACAACTCACATTGGTTATCAGATTCTGGCCAGTTTGCCTTCGGATTCTACCCACAAGACAATGGCTTTGCCATAGGCATCTGGTTTGCCAGCATTCAACCAAAAACAATCATGTGGACAGCAAACCGGGACGTCGACCCACAACTCTCTAGTGGTGTTACATTGATTTTGACAAGCGATGGTAGGCTCAACTTGAAACTGGAGCAAGGCCAAGAGAAACTAATTACTAATTGTTGATCCAATTTAAAAATTTCAAGAGATCGAATCCCTCGAAGTTATGAAAATCAGTTGATGGGTTCGAATGCCTCAATTAAGAGGACTTTTGAGAGAGACAGGTCAAGTCAATTAATCCCAAAACTAACAAGTAAACAATAATAAAAAAATAATGATAATGCAGAAATTGATTATAAAAAGAAACTTAGTAAAAATATCACCAATAAGGTTCGAGCTAGCCTCGACCCTTTAAAAATAATAAAGGAAAAGTCACCTTAACAAATAAAAATAAAATATTCTGTTTTGAGGCAGTGATACAGATCTTGACCCTTGAGATAAATCTTTTAGGTTGAAACTGATGAAGAACCGCCTTCCTAGAATTTTTGACGAACCCGAACTTCTTCTTTGTTGTTCCTAAGCACTTTCAATCGCCTTCTTGGTTGGAATAACCTCTCAGAACAGCTTCAAATCCCTTTAATCTTTCTAAGTACCTCGAACTTCTTGTATCGTCAAACTATGATCCTCGAACTGTAACCAGTAACACCCTACTGCGGAACCTTGACGGTTAGCGGCAGCAGAGCTCTCAAAATACCTTTCTTGAAGGAGAAAGAAGCTATGAAGCTATTGTGTATGTTTGAGATCCTTCCTTCCGATTCTGAATTCTCTATTTATAGGAATTCTCTTCAGTTTCCACTTTGAAATTGATTTCATCAGACTCTATTGTCTGTGAAACTGCTCTCTTCCAATTGTAAAGACTCCTTCTTCGAATTGAATATCCCTTGATACTCATCTTAGAAAATCCTTCTCCTCTTCGAACTCTTTTACTTCAAACTCTTGTGAGATTTTATCATTCTGACAAATGGCAGTTCCTGAATAATACAAATATAATTTATTTGTATTTAAAAATAATAGTATTTTAATATATTTCCTTAATTTCTAGGATTTATCATCATTTAACGGCTTTATCAAACTTTGAATCCAAAATTTATTATCTTGACACGTGTCAGCCAATTACTGGCTGACATTTTTCTTTTTTTTTTTGGAAATTTGAATTAGTGGTAACCGTTCCACTTCTGCAGCCACTTCTTCCTAAATGTCATTTCAATACTTAACGCTTCATCATTCTCAGCTGCCATTTTCATTACTGTTTATTCTTTTTTAGTTCTCTGCTTTCTCCAATTACTTCATACTCTTACTGTTTGATTGCTTTTCTCAACCAAATTTTATCTTCAATGGCGTCTTTATCCAAAATCCCTACCATTACCACAAAAACTTTCAATTTAGCCCTAAAAGATAACGTAAAGCTTCTTGAAGATGCTTATAGGACTGAAGGGGCCGATGAAGAACCTTCTCCAATCACCCTCGATGTAAAATACACCTTTGATACTTCTGTTACCAATACTACCATCAGAGCCCTAGGTCCATGTTTCAGACAAAATATTGATGAATCGATTGCCAACCTTTACCACCCAATCCATGGTCAAGAACCATTTCTATGATAGACTCATCTTCTTGGCTTCTCTGATTGGGGAATGTCTACAACGATCGAGCACTGGCCCACACCAGCATCTTCGTGGAATGAATGGGTGGCACGGCTCAAACCCTTTAAAGGGGAGGCATGGAAACACCTTGGCATCTTCGAAGCCATTCAACTTTCTACTCAAAAGTTTCCAAGTGATAAACCCCTCATTGCCAGTGCTTTTTGTTTGTAGTCAATTTCCTGCAACGCTTTCGTCTTGCCATGTGGATTTATGGGTCCTACAATTCTTGATATTTGTGAGCTCACTAGATTGAAGGCTCGAGGCGACGAGTTCACACCTTTATTGATGGTAGAAATTGATTTCGACTTCGACATCAACATTTCTTCACCTGCACTTGCTTACTCCACTTTCAATCGAGATCATATGGGTGTAGCCCCTGAGGTATCAGATAGAGAGCATTGTGCATTCCTTCTTTTTTTGGCTCTGTAGATCACTCTTCTACTCTCGATCCCAGAGGGTAGTTACCCAATACATTCCTCTTGCCAAACTCCTGGCTTCAGGTAGAGTGTTACCTTTAGCTTCTTTAGTTCTAGCTCATCTTTATAGGACTTGTTTTGAACTTTGCTCTGCTGGTTTTACTAGTAAAGTTGGAGGTCCTTTATGGGTTCTCCAACTTTGGTTTCAGGCCTACTTTCTTTCTTTGGGTCCTTCTTTTT
Source organism: Hamamelis virginiana (assembly GCA_017140935.1). Lineage (NCBI taxonomy): Eukaryota > Viridiplantae > Streptophyta > Magnoliopsida > Saxifragales > Hamamelidaceae > Hamamelis > Hamamelis virginiana. Next base: position 50,750 of record JAESVK010054243.1, on the reverse strand, counting down.
CTACTAAGGAACCTCCTCATGGGTGTTGCTTTGGAGAGGCCATTATGAATGGTACTCCAAAAACAAACTCATTTCTAAACTGTTTCCATCATTTTTATCTCCATGATCCAAACCCTCCATTGCTCTCTTTCACTCCCTTTCGCAATTTTGTTTCGGGTCCCCACTGGTTGAAAGCCTTCAAACAATCTCTTAATCATACTAATGAGACTTTTAAGCCTGAATGGGATAATTTCTTGGTTCGAAGAGACATCCAGATGGGTTATCATAGCACGAAGGCCCTCTCCAAACATAAGAAAATAATTATTTTTAATGGAGGAGCTGAAGTCTACATTCCTGCCCAATTTGCAAGGCAGTTTGGATTTGCTCAAGTCATTCCCCTTCCTTACATTAGTGTAGCTAACCCTACACTATTGGGTCGGGAACAACTAACACGTCGAGAAGACTTCATAGAGCTTTCTGTGCGATTTAATGCCAATCGAGAAGATTTCCCTCATTATGAGGCACACACGTGGTTCTCAACAGCTCTTCCAGCTTTTATGGAGTGGTGGGAAACCATTCGAGCTCTCTTCTTTGTAGAGGATATCAATGTCCTTGCTGCTGATTTATTCAGGGGCCAAGTGAAAAACAAAGGTAAAGATTTTTATGTATTATCACAATTTTCCCTTTGAAAATGTTTAGTATGCAATAATTTACTAACTCTTTCTTTTTGATTATCTAGGTGGTTCGAAGTCATCTTCAGTCACTGTAACTAAACCTGCACTACCTCCTCCTTCAACTTCAGTTTCCTCTCATAGGAATCCTCCTCGAGGTGTAGTCGTAGTCTCTGAAGACTCTGAGGATTTTGAAGATACAAAGCCTATTGCTAGCATAAAGAAAGATATGAAGGCCAAAGGCAAAAAGAGGCCTCGAACCCAACAAATGATAGAGGAGAGTGAGATTTCTCTTCCTCTTCCAATTATTTCTACCAAACCTCTATCTACTGCCTCCGATATTGCTGAAGAGGCCGCCTTGGCTGAGGAGAAAGCTACTGAACAATCAATAGGTCTCCTTAAGAGGAAAAGATCTGCTCCTAAAAGGCTGTTCGAGTAGGTATAAATTCCCTTTTATGTTTGAGAATTTTATTTTTAGTTAGGATTTCCTTTACCTCTTCTATATGCTGATCTTCAATTGTTAATTATTTCAGGTTTTGTCTTCAACTTCTATTGACCCTAGAATAATTCTCACTCCTCGAACAACTCCTTCTTCAACCTTATCACCCTCTGCTTCTCCTAAGCCATCTCATTCTTTGGCTATAGTTCCTCACCAAACCTTCATTCTTCCTTCAATTCCACTAAGCCCTCCTTCTTCACCTGTTAGGGCTAGTGAACCTACTGATTCTCCAATTCTGCCTCCTGTTTCTTCTCCTGCTAAACCTCTATCTCCGATTCCAATTAGCTCAAGACCTCCTCCAACTTTGACCAGCCCTTCATCTTCCCTTCTATCAAGGCCATTCTTAGTGAAGATTGGCTCTCTGATACAAAAGATATTCCTTCTAGGCCAAAAATCGAAAATGAAGAAATCATTCAGGCCTAAATAATAATAAAAAATGCCCTTAACCAAAAACTTCCTTTCTTTCTTGATTCTGCAGCTTTTGATTCTTTTTCAAAGGCTTGCAACTCTTTACTTTCTTTCCCTGAAATTTCCAATGCCACAAAAATTTTCCTTTCCCCACTCCCATCTTCACTCCAGAATGCAACTGTTAATGCATATACTGCTCAAACTTCCTTGGGCCAATTCGAGCTGTTAGAGAATAATACTAAAATGGCATTGGATCAACTCAAAGAGCACAATGCCAAACTTCAATAAACTTCTGCAACAAAACAACAACTCCTTCACTCCAGACAAGAAATTGCTAACAAGATAAAGGAGCTGCAAGCACAAATGGCTGAAGTTGATGATAAGCTTTCTTCTGTTGATCAAGAACTGCTAAACTTATCCCAAGGCACAGATGAATTGGTTGCATCAGCTGTTAATTCAAAAACGGATTTGAAGAAATAGATTGTGGCAAGGAGTGAAGCTCAAGATACTATAGCTTTTTGTGAACAATTGTTAATTAGAGCTAAGGGAGACTCAAAACTGTTCTTGTAAATCTTTTGGGTATCAATGTACTTCATTTTGATCATTAATGAAAATACATATTTTTTTGGAAGTAGCATTTCTATATTTTACCGTGCTTTATTTTCCCATATAGTAGGATAATAAGCCTTTAGAAATTTCCCATTGATTTTCCTTAAATGAACATATCCATTTAATTTTTTTAAATGATATGCTCCACCCTTTAGCACTTTATGAATCTGGTAAGGTCCTTCCCAATTAGGAGACCACTTTCCATATCGAGGATCTTTAGCCCCTAATGGCAGGATCACTTTCCATACTAGATTACCTTCACAAAAGCTTTTAGCTCGAACTCTCTTATTAAATGCTCTTGCAACAATCCTTTTTTGCACTTCGAGCTGATTAAGAGCATCAACTCTGGCCTGTTCCACCTCATCAGATTCTAAAAGCATAGCATGTTGATATTCCTCTTTTGATAACTTATCCTGGCTTTGAATCCTTAGATTTTTTATATTTATTTCTACTGGTAATGCTGCATCATGCCTATAAGTTAAAGCAAATGGAGTAGTACCAGTACTTGTCTTTTTTGCAGTTCGATGTGCCCAAAGAACATCCACCAAGGTTTTATGCCATTTCCTAGGATTTTCATTTATCATTTTTTGAATATTGCTTGTAAGAACTTTATTAATAGCTTCTGCTTGACCATTGGCTTGTGCAAAATATGGAGTTGAATGAGTAAGGGTTATACCTAACTCTTGAGTAAATTCCCTAACTTGTTCCCCTGTGAAAACATTACCCTGATCTAATGTGATGGTTTGAGGAATTCCAAATCGTCTAATTATTTTCTTTAAGAAAGCAATTACATCCTTTTGATCAACACTTTTCATAGGTTTAGCTTCAACCCACTTAGTAAAGTAGTTAGTTGCCACTATTATGAAAGCATGATGTTTAGAGGAAGGTGGATAAATTTTCCCAATTAAATCCATTGCCCATCCTCTAAATGGCCTGGGCTTTATGACTGAATGCATTTCGATAGCTGGTACATGTTGTACAGGGCCATGTTTTTGACAAGCTTGGCATCATTTTGCATATTCTATGCAATCCTTGGCCATTGTAGGCCAAAAATACCCATGTCTTCTTATCAACCATTTCATTTTAAACCCTGACTAATGGGCTCCACATATTCCTTCATGAACTTCTGCCATTACTATCATGGCTGAAGTTTCATCAATGCATCTTAATAGTAAACCCTCAGCAGTCTTTCTAAATAAATCCCCTTGATATAGAATATAATGAATTGCTTGCAACTTTGTCTTTCGAGGTACTTCTTGGTTTGGATTTTCCAAATATCTACTAATTAAGGTCCTCTAGTCATTTTCTTTTTTGTGTACTTCCATCACCTCGATTGGGATTCCTTTTTCAGCTAAGGGTGGGATTATTTGCCTGTATTGTAATGTTTCCTCTGCCATTACAGTTTTAAACCTAGAAGCATTTTGGGCCACTTCATTGGCCTCTTCATTTTCACTTCGAGGTATATAGGTAATACTTACTTCCTCGAACCAGTGAAGGAGATGCTTCACAGTTAAGTAATAGTGAATTAAATTTTTACTTAAACACTGATACTCACCCTGGATTGCTTCACTACTAATTGTGAATCCCCATAGATTTCAACTTTTGAAACTTTCATTTCTTTTAAAATTTCGAGCCCTAAAACCAAAGCTTCATATTTCGTTTGATTGTTAGAGAATTTCTCTTGTATTCTTACTCATAATTTAGTTCGAAGCCCTATTGGAGATTCTAAAATAACTCTCAATCCAGAGAACTGGTAGGTTTTGGACCCATCAAACCAGAGTTTCCATCCTTTGGTTGTTATAAAGGCAACCATTTCTTCAATTGGGATTTCAATGGTTGGGTGATCAGCAACATAGTCAGCCAATGCTTGGCCCTTAACTGCTTTTTGAGGAACATATTTAATACAAAATTCAGTTAATGTGATCATCCATCTTCCTATTCTATTGTTAAGAATTGGCTTAGTCAACATGTATTTTATTATATCAGCTATGGAAATTACAAGGACACTTGGAGGCAATATATAATATCTTAATTTAACAGCGGCAAAATACAAACTTAGGCATAATTTTTCTATTGATGAATAATTACATTCACATTTATTCAAAAATCTGCTCAAATAGTAGATTGTCTGCTCTTTGCCTTCTTCATTATCTTGAGCCAGCATGCTTCCAATTGACTCTTCAACTGCAGCTATATAAAGTTTCATTAGCCTATCTAAGGAAGGGGCCATAAGTACTGGGGGAGTTGATAGGTATTGCTTGATGGCTTCGAATGCTCTCTAATGCACCTCCTCACATTTGAAATCGTACTCAGCTCGAAGCTTCAACAATGGGGAGAAAACCTTTATTTTTCTTGCTGCATTAGAAATGAATCTTCTCAAGAAATTCAATTGCCCCAAAAACTTTTGCAGCTCTTCTTATTTGATGGTGGCTCTTGAATTATGGCTTGAGCTTTGTTGGTATCCACTTGAATCCCTTTTTTATGGACTAAGTACCCTAAAAAATTTCCATCAGCAACTCCAAACGCACATTTTTGTGGATTCATTTTGAGCTTGTATGTCCTCATCCTTTCAAAGGCAGTTTCTAGATACTCCAGGTGAATTTCTTTGTTAGGAGATTTTGTTACAATATCATCAATATAACATTCTAGAAATATGCCTATGAAGTCATGAAAAATTGCATTCATTGCCCTTTGATAAGTAGCCCCAGCATTTTTTAGTCCGAATGGCATTACTATCCATTTGAAAGTGCCTAAACCAGGGCATCTAAATGCTGTTTTATGGATATCTTGTTCTGCTATAAAAATTTGATTGTATCCAGAATGTCCATCCATCATTGACAACATTTGGTTACCTGAGGCACTATCTAGAAGCATATCAATAACTGGCATTGGATATTCATCCTTAGGGGTGGCTAAATTTAGATTTCTAAAGTCTAAACACACCCTAACTTTGCCATTTTTCTTAGTTACAAGGACTATATTAGACAGCCACTCTACATACCTGGCTGTTCGAATGAATCATGCTTTTAGCAGTTTCTCTATTTCTTCTTTCACATTTGGAGCAACTTCGGGAGACATCTTTCGAGGTGGCTACTTGAAGGGTTTGAATCCTTCTTTGATGGGTAGTTTATGCTCAACCAGAGCTCGATCCAATCCTAGTAGTTGATCATATCCCCAAGCAAAACAATCCTTGTATTTTTTCAGCAATTCGACCAGTTTCTCTTTGTCTTCTTGCTTCAAAAGGCGGCTAACAAAAGTAGTTTCTGGCTTTTCTTGTGTCCCTAAATTCACTTCCTCCAAAGGATCTTGCTGTTGTACCCCCGAGTGTCTTGATTCTGCTCTTCTGCTATAGCTGCCACTTTCTGCAATTGCTCTTGTACTTTCTCGGCTGCCACCTTCCTTAAGGCCAATTTAATGGCCTCGAGCTGCTCTGGCAGCTTAATCTTCTTTCTCTGGAGTTTGTTCATCATCAGAAACTGATAATAATTGTGTAAGGAGTCGGTCCCATTTTTCTTTTATCACCCTTTCAGGCATGAAGCTTACTTCAATGGGACCAAGATCTCTTTCGTATAAATTGGCTTCTGCTATGTTAGAATTAACTCCGAAAGGCCGTTGGTCGGCCTGCACTATCTCTACTTGCTGGTCATCATTCACTAATATTAGCTTCTGATGCATCGAAGAGGGAACACATTTGTTAGCATGTATCCAGTCTCTTCCTAACAAAGCATTATAATTAGCCTTTCTATCAACCACGAAAAAGGCTGTCATAGAAACTTTTGAACCTACTCCCAATTCTACTGGTAAGATTCCTCTAGCTTGCTTCCATTCACCAACAAAGCCTGAGATCACTACCTCAGTGTTGGTTAGCTTCATGTCCTCCTTTCCTAACTTTTTCATGGTGGTAGCAGGCAGAATATTGACAGAAGCTCCATTATCGATGAGGACTTTATTAATTGGAACCCCATCGAAATAAGCTTGGATGTACAAAGGCTTAATGTGTTGAGTCATTTGGTAGGTGGGTGGCTCGAAGTTGTATAAGAAGCCATCTTCCACTTCAGCAATCCCCAACTCAGGGTAATAACCCTGCCAATCCTCGACCTGCCCCTCTGTTTCTAAAGGCTGGTCAGGCTTTGCTGCAAAAGTGATAGGTAGTGTGAAGGCCATGTTAATTTTGGCCTCAGTGGGTATGGTCCCGAACTGTACTCCTTCTTTTGGTTTAGCCTCTTCTATTTTTGGTGATATTTCATTAGCCTCCTACTTTTCTTCAGTTTGAATTTTCTCATCTTCTTTCTCATCAAGGAGGTCTTCATCTTCATTCTCTTCCTCAGCTGACTTTCCCTTGTCTAACCTTGGATTTGTTTTGCTGATATGTTGCTGGTTGGTCATCCTTTTTAATTCTAGAAGCTGATTTCTCTGCTGCTTTTCTGTAAACTTTCTTTGCTCTCTTCTTTTTTGTGTTCGAGTTGTCCAAGGAAAAATTCCCCCTCTTTAGTTTGAGGATGTTTCAGAACATACCAATGATTGGTATCCAATTTTGGAGGCTTCACCATTTTAGAGTGAGGCTTTCCTTGATACTGTCCTGCCACTTCGAAAGCTTCTTCATCAAAGGTTTCTTGAATTTCCTCATCTTGCTCCTTGAGCAACTGGTCTAGGGATTCATCCTGAGGCATACATCCTCTAGTAGCAGGTCTAAAGGCTTTGGCTGGTTCTTGAACCACTCCATACTTTTTGACCGGCAAGTTTGGCTCCTGCCTAACATAAGTGTACGTTTGATAAGGCCAAGTATTATTTTGCTTTCCAGTTTGAATGCCTGGGAGGGTATTTGGCCGAGGAACTCTTGTCATTCGAGGCTTTTTGGTGGGCTGTACCCCTCTCTAATAGGCCGTACCCCTATCTGATAGGCCATCTGGTTTGGCCTTGTCTGTTCCTCTTGATAGTACATTTGTTGCTGCCCCATCCTTCGAACTTGAGGGTTTATTCTGCTCCTTATCTCTTCTGGCTTAGCAATCATTTTGCCTTTCCTCATTCTACTAAGAGGTACATGGTTTGATCTGTGTAGCTCCTCTTGATGGTATAGTTGTTGCTGATCAGGTCTTCGAAGTTATGAATTCATTATACTTTTCTTTATTTCTTCAGATTCAGCAACTACCTTCCCTTTCATTGCTTTATTAGAGAACTCTGCCTCATCTCTATATTTCCCATGACAAGCTTTTGCTAGAGCTTTTCCACAGCTGATGCATAGTTTATCCATTAGATCCTCCACTCCAGTGTATGGAGAGATAGCACTGCTTTCAGTAGGGATTTCTGCTCCAGCTTCTACATGCACATTGGCTCGAGTCATCAATCTTGGCTTTCTGAAGCCAATGACTGGCCCCTGCTGCTTGCCTTTGGCTAGGTGAACTCTGTTCATTTCTATCTACAGTTCATGAACATTAGGAAAATGATTTTCATCAACTATCATAGCAAAAGTAATTTCAGGAAAAGTAAAAAGCCCCTTTTTAATATTTTCTTGGATTACATTCCTAAAAACTACACAATTATTAGTGGAATGTCTCCAAGAATTGTGCCATTTACAATATTCTTTATTTCCTAATACTTGCATGCTAGGAATCCTATGTCCTCGAGGGAGTCCAAGGAATTTTCCTTTTAGGAGATGATCAAATATCTCCATAGCTTTCGTGATATCAAAAGAATATTGTTTTGGAGGAAATTCAGAATTTCCTCGAGGGACTGAAGAATTGTTTTCAATTTTGATTAGAGCATCACAAGTATAAGGTCTTTTCCCTATTACTTCTGCTGCATCTATTTCTAAATTAGGATCATGATAATATGTTTTGTAGGAGGAATTTCTCCTTTGTGCTTCTTCCCGTAGGAGAGCTTCAAATTTAGAGACCTTCGAGGTTAACTCAAACACATCTCTAAAATCTACATCATCAAATTTTTTCCTTAGTTCGAAGGTCAATCCATTCTAGGCCAATTTAACAAATTCAGCCTCGGGTAGGTTCACTCTACATCTATTTTTTAATTTTTTGAACCTATAGATATACTGAGATACATCTTCTTATTAGGATTGTCTCAGTCTGGCTAAATCGGCCATTGTTACTTCTGGCTCAGTTCGAAGGAATTGGGCATGAAACATTCCTTCTAATTGCTGCCAATTGGCCACTGATCCTGCAGGTAAATTTACATACCAAGAGAAAGCAACTCCAGTGAGGGAACTTGCAAACAATCTTAATTTGTGATAGTCATTATTCCTTACCTCCCACATTGTCCAGTAAACCTACCTACATGTTCTATTGTTAACTGAGTCCTCTCTCCTGCAAAGAGGGTAAATTCTGGGACTCTGAATCCTCGAGGGAACTCGAAGTCCCTGTCTATCCATTATGGATAAGGTTTTCTGTATACAGGGGTGGTTACCCCCCGAGCCAGAGGACCTACCACTTCTTAGATAATTTCGACTATCCTATTCCTATCATTCATTCTCTGAGGTTGATGTTTAACTCCTCTCTCTTCCCATTCCTCAATAGGATCCCTTATAGGAACCGGACATCATCTCACTGGTCCTTTCTTCCCATTCTTCAATGGGATCTCTCATGGGGATTGGCCTTCCTCTAACTGGTCCCCTTTGAAGTTCAGGGGGATTAAATCCCATACCTTTATTTGCCTCTATAGGGGACTGATGGTTCCCTACAAGCCTTGTAGGATTGTTATTTCTTACCCCTGGGCCATGTTCTATTGGCCTTCTTAATTCGGGAATATTTTGATCTTCTAGTTCGACCCTTCGAACCCTTTGATTTTGTACTGTTTCTTCTATCCTAGCAGGCATTCTATCTAGTAGTATTGCAGCATGCCGTTCCAATGCCCTTTCTAGGTCAATCCTATTTTGATTTTCTATGTTGTTAGAAAAAGTCTCGAACAAAGGCCGTATATTCTCAATCGGCTCTTTGGGCTGTTCTGAATTTTCTATCATTTGCGGCAGCATTTCATTTGTTTGTTGCATACTAGCTTCCAACCTTGTATTTTGCTGTGAACTAGACCTAATTTGTTGCAGCATTTCATCTATCTATTGTGCATTAGCTTGCAACATTGCATTTGTTTGTTGTGCATTAGTTTGCAATATTGCATTCATTTGCAAAAGTAATGCTTCCATCCTTGCATAAGGATCTTTCTCTCTCACTGGGCGGTGTGTTTCTGAGTCACTAAACTCGAGACCAGCCCAACTAGCCATTTCATTGTTGGCCTGTGAGGATTCGGCTTGCTTACTTCTAGTGTTAGGAGCCATTATACTTGACTAGTCCCACCGGGCGTGCCAAAATGTTGATCCAATTTAAAAATTTCAGGAGTTCGAACCACTTTAAGGTAGTTCGAATCCCTCAAAGTTATAAAAATCAGTTGATGGGGTTCGAATGCCTCAATTAAGAGGACTTTTGAGAGAGACAAGTCAAGTTAATTAATCCCAAAACTAACAAGTAAACAATAATTGAAAAATAATGATAATGTAGAAATTGATTATAAAAAGAAAATTAGTAAAAATATCACCAATACGGTTCGAGCTAGCCTCGGACCCTTTAAAAATAATAAAGGAAAAGTCACCTTAACAAATAAAAATAAAATATTCTGTTTGAGGCAATGATACAGATATCGACCCTTGAGATAAATCTTTTAGGTTGAAACTGATGAAGAACCGCCTTCCTAGAATTCTCGACTAACCCGAACTTCTTCTTTGTTGTTCCTGAGCACTTTCAATCGCCTTCTTGGTTGGAATAACCTTTCAGAACAGCTTCGAATCCCTTTAATCTTTCTGAGTACCTCAAACTTCTTGTATCGTCAAACTATGATCCTCGAACTGTAACCAGTAACACCCTACTGCGGAACCTTGATGGTCAGCGGCAGCAGAGTTTTCAAAATACCTTTCTTGAAGGAGCAAGAAGCTATGAAGCTATTGTGTATGTTTGAGATCATTCCTTCCGATTCTGAGTTCTCTATTTATAGGAATTCTCTTCAGTTTCCTCTTTGAAATTGATTTCATCAGACTCTATTGTCCGTGAAACTGCTCTCTTCTAATTGTAAAGACTTCTTCTTCGAATTGAATATCCCTTGATACTCATCTTAGAAAATCCTTCTCCTCTTCGAACTCTTTTCCTTCAAACTATTGTGAGACTTTATCCTTCTGACAAATGGCAGTTCCTGAATAATACAAATATAATTTATTTATATTTAAAAATAATGGTATTTTAATATATTTCCTTAATTTCTAGGATTTATTATCATTTAACGGCTTTATCAAACTTTGAATCCAAAATTTATTATCTTGACACGTGTCAGCCAATTACTGGCTGGTGTTAAAAAATGGATTAACACTAATGCTCCTCAGTCTGCTGCCTCAGCTTCCATGCTCAACTCTGGAAACTTTGTCCTCTACAATTCAGATTCAAAGGTCATATGGTAGAGTTTTAATGTTCTAACAGACACCATTTTGCCCGGTCAGTGTTTATTCGCAGGGGGAGAGCTGATCTCGAGCATCTCAAATATAAGTCACTCGAGTGGAAGATTTCGACTCGTGATGCAGGAAGATGGGAATTTGGTTCAATACCCTGCAGGGATTCCAGCTAATTATGTTGATTATGCTTACTGGTCATCGGAAACATCTGAAGCAGGGAATAATGTGACTCTAAATCTGGAAGGCAATGGCGTGCTATACCTTCTTAATACTACAGGGTTCAATATAAAGAATCTATGTGAAGGTGGGAATTATTCTGATAAAAGCATTTATCGTTTGACAATTGATGCAGATGGAATATTAAGGCTGTATTCTCATAGTTTGGGTCAGAATGGAGATTGGTCAATTGAATGGTCACCAACCAACAATAAGTGTGATCCTACAGGCTTGTGTGGCCTGAATGGGTATTGTACTCTGATAGGTCAGGATCCTGTTTGTGTATGTCCTCCTGGTTTCGACTTTTCATCGACCAGGGCCGGATGAATTTGGGCTGCAACAGGAATGTCACCATAGATGGTTGCACAAGTAAGAATGATAAGAACAAGTATTCAATTTTTGAATTAGAGAGTATGACATGGGAAGACAGCCCGTATTCTGTTCTTTTGTCCGCGACAAAAATTGCTTGCAGAGACGAGTGTTTGGGGATTGTAACTGTGAAGCTGCCGTTTTTAAAGATCAGCAGTGCAGAAAGCATAAATTTCCATTAAGATTTGGAAAAACACAAGTTGGACAAGCGATCACTTTTGTCAAAGTGGGCAGTGAGAATCCAGGATCAACAATGGTAGGCAAAGAAGGAAAGAAAGAGCGGAAAATGAGCATCCTAATTGCTGGCATTGCATTCCTAACTTTTGGGTTCATCGTTCTAGCAATTTCCAGCATTCTTGCGTACAAATATTGTGTTCGAGGCTACAAAAAGGTCTTAACTAGAGGGAACAAAGAATTGATTGAGGATGTCACGCTTCAATCATTTAGCTATGCTGAGCTTGAAAAAGGAACCAATGGTTTCAAGGATGTAGACATGTAGTGGGTAAAGGAGCTTTCGGGACAGTTTTTAAAGGGGTCATTTCAAATGGCAAGAGAGTTGTTGCCATCAAGAGACTATAAAAAGATGTGGCTGAAGGTGAAAGGGAATTTCGAAATGGGATGAAAGCAATTGGGGGAACCCATCACAAAAATCTGGCTCGATTGCTTGGTTATTGCCATGATGGAACTAATAGGCTTCTGGTGTATGAATACATGAGCAATGGATCACTTGCAGATTTCCTCTTCAAATCTGAAACAAAACCACAATGGGAGGAAAGAATTGGGATAGCTCTAAGTGTAGCTAAAGGCATCCTCTATTTGCATGAGGAATGTCCAACACAGATCATCCACTGTGACATAAAACCAGGAAACATTCTAATGGATGAGAACCAGTGTGCAAAGATTGCAGATTTTCGATTGGCAAGCTACTGGAGCCCAACCAAACCAGAACCTATACTGGATCAGAGGAACAAGCTAGGGGCTATGTTGCACCTGAATGGCACAGGAACTTGCCTATAACGGCGAAAGCTGATGCATACAGCTTTGGGATTATGTTGTTGGAGATCATATGTTGTCGAAAGAATTTGGATATGAATGTTCCTGAGGATGAGATAGTTCTTGCAGACTGGGTCTACGATTGTTTCGAAGCTAGTGAGCCTTATAAGCTGGTGCAGGATGAAGAGGTGGATAAAGTAAAAATGGAGAGAATGTTTAGGGTAGGACTTTGGTGCATCCAGGATGAGCCACCACTTCGGCCTCTAATGAAGAAGGTGGTACTGATGTTGGAAGGGACAGTAGATATACCACCTCCTCCTAGTCCTTCTTCCTTTCTTAGTGCTATATAGATCATATTGAGCTTTGTATTTAAGTGGCTAAGACATAAATGCATTGAGATATTGAATACTTGTTTAACCGATCAGGCAATTGCTCAATAATTTTTCCTTTATTGAAATTGGGACTTCACAAGTATCTTCGTAGTATAGATGTTTTTTTTCCCCTATCACAACAATATATCTGATTAGCGCTCCTTTCTTTTCCAAACCCACTGCATGATCCCCTTAGGGACCTGTAAAAGCATGTGCTGGGTAATCTGTTCATATCAGAATTAAAAAAAAAATGGAAAGAAGAACAAAAACATTAAAGGCAAAGGAAAGAAGAGCACCACCAAACTTATTGTCATTTTAAATTTCAAAGTCATGGGACATCAACTCAAACCCATTTATCTGACCAAATCCATTTAGTTTTAATGGGTATGGGTTGATTTTTTTTTAATAAATGGGCCATAATCGAACCACCTAATTAAATCCATTTATAATTGGGTTGGATATGGGTACCCAATACCCACTAGGTACCCAATTAAACTGCTATAGCCATATGAAGCTGGATTGTGTCCTCATTAACGAGCCATTGAATCATTTTCTTCATATTTGGATCGCCTATTTTGTGGCTCATGCTGGATCGTGTCACCTGTTTTGGTGGCTCATTAAACTATGCTGTAGATGGCAATCCAAGGTAGGTCAGTTAGTTTACAAAACTAGAGTTTATATATATATATATATATATATATATATATATATATATATATATTATAAGGTGCATTTTATACAAAATTATGTAAGGTGACCTGCCTAGAGTCAATTGCAAAAGAGATTTTGAAATACTGACAATTAAATTTTATAAACTACTTACCAATTTTATGCTCGCAAAAAGTCACAGTCATCCAACAGTCAGTTTTTTTAAAAATTGACAAAAAAATGACGATATTTTGAAAAACAAAAAAAAATCACAATTTTTCACAGTGATATTTCTAAAAAACGTACCGTTGGATCACTGTGATTTTTGGCGAGCATGAAATTTTAAGAAATTTATTTAATCCAATGGTCAACTTTCTAAAATCTGTTCTCCAATTAGCTCTAGAGAGATTTTGTGTAAGGGGATACCTTGTAGGTTGCTATTATAAAGTGCACCTTATGCAAAGTGACTGGTTAGGGCGAATGCAAAACAGAGTTTGAAAAACTGACCGTTGGATTAGATACACTTCTTATGAAATTTATGTTTGCCAAAAATCACAGTGATCTAACAGTTGGTTTATGAGAAATGTCACTATAAAGAATTGTAACAAATTCAATTTCCATGCTATGTCCAAATGGGCCATTAATTTAATATAAATGTCGTGGTTCATTTATTTTATCAATTTGAGATTGTGGATTCTATTTTAATGAGATTGGTTTAAATAAAATTGTAGAGATATATTGAGATTGCTGAAAGGAAAGCCCTTTTTTTTTTTGAGAGGGGGGGGGGGGCGTTTCTCTCAATAGAAATATGTGGGAATCTTTGTTAGAATTCTTAAAATTAAATACGGAAGTTTAGAGTTACCTCCAGCCATTGTTGTCTAAGAATAGTTGATGTTTATCTGAAATTGATGAAGACTAGAGTCCACAAAATCCTTCTAGCTTTCACTTTAGTTTCCGAAATGAAGAAGAAATCTTCTAGCCTATCCTAACCACTCTATGTTTGACAGTTGATGGAAACTCACAGGCGGATGATAGTTAGGCTAGGGACCTTGTCATCTCTCAACATTAAATACCTCTTATCCATTAAAGAGGTATTTATTAGAAGTTGAGGGAGTTAGTGGATACATTCCACTTAAACACTACCACCCATAACTCACTATTTGATAACATGGGAAAATAGGTAGTTAATTTTAATTACCCACTAACCACATAAGAGATGTGGCATGTGGGTCACATTAGTCTCCTTATTTAGGAGATGTTTATAGCATTCTCCCACTTGGCCTATATGACATAATAGGGTAATTAAGAACCGAAGTATGACCATAAATATAACTACCTTATTCCCTTGTTCTGGAAAAACTGTATACACAAGCCAAGAGCCTCAATAAATGAATCATTGCGATTATACTCTATTTAATAAGTATTTCCTTCCATGTATTACAATGTAATTGATACCCGGCCTTAGGTGAGTGCTTTATGTGGTATTTCTTATGAATGAACTTCTTATAAGTCATTTAAGGTCCAACTTTATTTTCCCAATAGACATTCTGTCATCTACAATTATTTTATGTGCACGATAGATTCTGCAATACTAACAAAATAGTGTTTTCATAAAAGAGCGTACCAAACATCAAAAGAACTAATAACACCCATATGATCCACATGTACTTTATACAAATTAGGCTGCAGTCCTTTTGTCATAGGATCTGCAATCATTAGCTCTGATCTTATGTTCTCAATGACCACTTTGTGTTCTCAAACATTTTCTTTCACAACAAAATACATGTGCTTGTTTCGACTCCCACTTTTGTTGTGCCTAGAAAAGAACATAGCTGCAGAATTATCACAGTAAATCTTTGATGGCCTAGATATAGAATCCATGATTCTAAGCCTTGTGATAAAATTTCTCAACCATAATGCCTGTGTAGTAGCTTCATAGCATGCAACGAATTTTGCTTCCATAGTGGATGAAGCTGTCAGTGTCTGTTTGGTGCTTTTCCAAGATATAATACCTCCTCCCAATAGGAAAACATATCCTGATGTAGATTTCCTAGTGTCAGGACATCCAGCAAAATCCGAATCTGAATATCCAACCACTTTTAGATGGTCAGAATGTCTATATGTGAGCATGTATTCCTTGGTTCCTTGCAAATATCGAATGACCTTTTTCGCCATCTTCCAATGTTCTATACCTGGATTGCTATGGTATCTGCCTAATATTCCTACTGCAAAATTGATGTCTGGCCTTGTACACACTTGTGCATAAAGTAGACTGCCAACTGAAGATGCATAAGGAATATTTTTCATCTGTTCTTGCTCCATAGCATTTTTCGGACATTGATTTAAACTGAATCTATCACCATTTGCAATGGGTATTACACTATATGAACAGTCCTTCATTCTGAATATTTCTAGAACTTTGTTAATGTATGCCTTTTGAGACAATCCTAAAGTCCTTTGAGACCTGTCTCTGTGAATCTCTATGCTAATGACATAAGAAACTTCACATAAATCCTTCATATCAAAGTTTCTCATTTCAAAGTTTCTAGAGAGGAACTGTTTCGTCTCATGCAATAATCCCAAATCACTAGATGCAAGTAGAGTATCATCAACATATAGGACTAAGAACATATATGCATTGATCAACGATGTTCTCCTGAAAACCAAATGAAGTAATAACATGAAACTTTAAATATCATTGACCGGATGCCTGTTTTAGCCCATATATTGATTTCTTCAGTTTGCAAACTAAATGATTTCCGTTCAAAAAGACAGTTTTCACATCCATTTGATGTAACTCTAGGTCAAAATGAGCTACAAAAGCCATGATGATCCTAAATGAATCATTCTTTGATACTGGAGAGAATGTATCATGATAACCAATGCCTTCCTTTTGAGTGAATCCCTCGGCTACAAGTCTGGCCTTATATCGTTCTATGCTACCTAAGGAGTCACTTTTGGTTTTATAGATCCATTTACAGACAAAAGCTTTGACTCCCTTTGGCAACTCAACGAGATCCCAAACTTGGTTCTTAGCCATAGAATCCATCTCTTCTTTCATGGCATCATACCAAAGTGTGGAATTTTCTCCACTCATGGCTTGTGAAAACGATCCAGGATCATCTTTAGGTCCAACAATAAAGTCAGATTCCTGTAGGTATACAACATAATAGGACAAAATTACTGGTTTCCTGATTCTTGAGGATCTTCTCAAATCTACTGACTCATTCATTGTATTCTAAGCAGTAGCAATGAGAACTTCTTTAGGGAGTGGTGGATCTTGAATTGACTATTCTTCGGGAATATCACGAGGATTGTCTTGAAGAACGTTCAATGGCTCTTCATGTACAGATGCTATAACTGGAACCTGTACTTCCTCAAATTCTATCATTCGAGGATGTTCACTCCCACTGATATTGCCATCCTCAAGAAACCTAGCATTTCTGGCATCAACAATGGTAGGTATGTGTGAAGGACAATAAAATTTAAAACCCTTAGACCTTTCTGCATAGCCAATGAAATATCCACTAACTGTTCTTGGGTCCAATTTTTTCTCATGTGGATTATACACCCTAACCTCAACTTGACAACCCCAAATGTGTAAATGACCTAAATTTGGTTTCCATCCATTCCATAACTCAAAGGATGTTTTAGGAACGGCCTTAGAAGAAACCCTATTTAGAATATACACTGTGGTTTTTAAGGCTTCACTCCAAAAGGATAAATGCAAGTTTGAGTTACTTAGCATACTTTTAACCATATCCATAAGGGCACGGTTACGCTTTTCAGCTACTCCTTTTTGATTTGGTGAGCCAGGCAATGTATACTGAGCAACTATTCTCTATTCCTCATGGAACCTTGCAAATGGACTTGGTCTTTGACCTTTTTCTGTGAACCTTCCATAATATTCCCCACCCTTATCAAATCTCAGGATTTTAATTATTTTTCCAGATTGCTTCTCTCCTTCTACCTTATATGTCTTGAAAGCATCAAGTGCTTCAGCCTTCTCAAATAGAAGATAAAGATACATGTATCGTGTATGGTCATTAATGAATGAGATAAAATATCTCTGACCATTCCGACAAGGTGTAGGAGATGGTCCCCAGATATCTTTGTGTATGATTCCAAGACTCTCAGTACTTCTCTTAGCTCCTTTATTGAACTTGTTAGTTTGATTTCCCTTAATGCAATTAATATAAGTTCTAAAATCAGAGAAGTCTATATCCTTTAAGACTCCATCATTAACCAATCTTTTAATTCTCTGAATGGAGATGTGCTCCAATCTCTTATGCCATAATATAGATGACGTTTCATTAATAACACCACGCTTTATGCCAATACTATCATGCAAAGTCAAGAGGCTATACTCATAACTAGGTTCCAAATTGAGTTTAAACAAACTATCTATTAAAGTACCATTACCTATAGGGGTAGAGTCACTGATAAGATTAAAAGTAGAGCCAATAAAGTTAAAACTAAAACCTAAAGGTACAAGTCTGGAAATGGAAACTAAATTTTTAGAAAATGATGAAATGTAAAAGGTCTTCTCCAGGTCAAAGATAAAACTGGACTCCAAGACTAATCTAAAAGTTCCTATGGTTTCCACATGTGAACGCATCCGGTTTCTAGAATAGATGCATCGTTCACTGTCTGTTGGTTTCCTATGGTTGAGAAAGCCCTGCACGAGTAGAACCAGAATCAATCCACTAAGTGTTATAATGAGTATTAACAAGATTGGATTCATAACACACAAAAGATTTGGGTATTCCTTTCTTCTCGAGCCATGCCTTATATTTGGGGCAATCTTTCTTTACGTGTCCATTTTTCTTGCAGAAGAAGCATTTGCGATCAGCTTTATTGTCAGTTCGCTTCATTGACACACTTTTATCCTTCTTCCATTGGGGAGCACTCTTTTCTTTCCTCCCTGTCCCTTTCCACAAGTCATTAGATGGGCACTCTCTAGTTTCTCTTGCTTCAATCCCCCTTCCTCTTGAACACACATGGTCAGAAGTTCATTAATTGACCATTTATTTTTATGTGTTTTATAAAATATCTTAAATGGCCCGTATTCAATAGGCATGGAGTTGAGTATGAAATGGACAAGAAATGACTCTGAGATCCCAACATCTAAAGACTTTAGTTGAGCAGTAATGTCCCTCATTTCCATAATGTGCTCAAGCACCCCTTTAGTACCATCGTGCTTCATGGATGATAGCTTTCCCATAAGGGTACTGGCTAGTGCCTTGTCTGAACTTACAAACTGTTCCTCAACAGCTTGCATGAATTCTTTTACTTTTTCACATTGTGGTATAGAACCCCGTTATTGACATGGAACTTAATGGGCATTAGACTTAGGCGATTAGATCGCTCCCACCGCTCATAGGAAGTCCTTTCAGTTCGCGTACTTGATTTTGTGAGAACGGGTTAGTCGTCCACACGAAGCGCTAAATCAAGGTCCATACACCCCAACGTGAGAAGAATTCTTTCTTTCCAGTCCGAAAAATTATCACCATTCAACATTGGAATTCAAGATGATTCATTACCAACAAACGAAGTAGGAATAACTGTAAATAAACCATACAAACTCACATTAATGCTATGAAATATAAAAACTTAATTGTGAGTCTAACCAATGTTATAATTCACTAGAAAATCTAAACCTTCCTTTGGGCCGAGATTACATCAAGCATTAGACTTGCTAATACTTTATAATAAGACCAATGAATGTGACACCAAGATGAAAAGAACCCATACCTGTGGGCCTATGAATTCTCTCCTCTTGTTGCCCAATCCACTATCTTATTCCAATTATTTCACAAAAGATGACCACCTCCTTGTGGGGCCGAGCAATCACTTTCTATGAAATAATTGCAATTTATGATGCCAATATTTAACATATGATATAAAATCATTAAACTTAATGTGGTTTAAATTTATTAAAGAAATTAAAAATTATAAACCACACATCATTATATCTTAAAATGCTTTGGCCAGTTCTAAAATACTTTGATGTCACTTTAGGATGGCATCATTAGTCCTTAATCATTCAAAAATGAATAAATTATCACTACATGCTAATGTGTTGAGTCCAAATTAAATCACAATCACAAAATCCCAATAATACGATATAAATCATAAGCATGCCTATCAAACTTGAACACATGCATCTAAATAATTGGTAAGAAAAATAATAAAAATTTCATGGCCTTTTACATCAAATGCCAATAAAAATTTGGCTTAAATATTACAACCCATAAATCCTATTACAAATGTTCTAAATTGAATAAGAACAATAATAAATTACAACCGGAAAATAAGGTCATGAAACTTTATACTTTTCTATTACCAATTACCATAAATATATATGCTTAAATAAATTAAGAACTAGAAGCATATATATCATAATTTAAATCCATTATGACATCACCCACTATATGCTTAATTTAACAATTAATAAGCACATATACACTTAATGTCTTAACAAGTGACACACCAAAATGGGTTCCTCTACCCATAACATGATATGACCGAATAGGCATAAAAGTTCAAAATTGAAAAGACCTATAAAGCGACGACTTTATATATATCAAATATATCAAATGAGACTATATGTAATTCGGCCATCAAACTTTATATTATTATTATAATTGAACTCAACCCATTAACAATAAATAATTTATATAAATCTTAATAACTAGATAAAGATTTATATAAATTATTTTATATAAATTAGATAGATAATTTCCAACTATACTAAACAACATGGTCCAGAGATTGGCTCTGTTACCAAGTGTTAGAATTCTTAAAATTAAATTCGGAAGTTTAGAGTTACCTCCAGCCATTGTTGTCTAAGAATAGTTGATGTCTATCTGAAGTTGATGAAGACTAGAGTCCACAAAATCCTTCTAGCTTTCACTTTAGTTTCCGAAATGAAGAAGAAATCTTCTAGCCTATCCTAACCACTCTATGTTTGAGAGTTGATGAAAACTCACAGGCAGATGATAGTTAGGCTAGGGACCTCTTCATCTCTCAAAATTAAATACCTCTTATCCATCAAGAAGTAGTTATTAGAAGTTGAGGGAGTTGGTGGATACATTCCACTTAAACACTATCACCCATATAACCCACTATCTGATAACATGGGAAAATAGGTAGTTAATTTTAATTACCCACTACCCACATGGGAGTTGTGGCACGTGGGCCACATTAGTTTCCTCATTTAGGAGACGTTTCTAGCAATCTTTGCTTTGATTCTAACACTTTGTATATTGGATTTTACCTCCCTCGACGGCATAAGGTGCAAGAACTGTTGGGGCATCAAGGATTTTGGATTTTGTTTGTTTGTGTATACAGGGCCGGCCCTTGGCTTTTGCCACCTAAAACATTTGCTTGAGGCCCCCAATTTTAAGGGGCCCAATTATTTTTTTAAGCCCTATACTCCCACAGTCCATTGACAAGGGCTTTCATCCATAGTTCTCCAATCTAATTATGTAAAGGGCCCCAACCGCATAGGAAACAGTAGCAGCAACTGAGCAAAGCCCCTCAAAGCCTCCCCTAAGGCCCTAAGCCCCTTAGTGATGCCGAGACCCTTCAGTCCTTCACCATTCGCTTCTCTCTTCTCTGCGATTCGTTCTAATTTCTAAATCCTAAAACTCTAGAAGCAGCAGCAGGCCAGCAGGCCCTAACGAGACGTCGAGATCCTTCGCTTCTCTCTTTCTCTACCGACTCTGCGATTGCCGATTCATTCTCTTCTTTAATCCCTAAATCTCATAAAGGTACGCTTTTTATATTTATAATCTCAATCCTTTTTCTATTTCCCTAAATCTCTTGCTTATTTAGTTGTTGTTGTAATCTAGTTTCTTCAGACTTTGATTCCTTTGTGTTATAAAGCTGGAGCAGATTTCATTTATAGCTTTAAACTTTCATCTTGCTTCTCTGTTTTTCTTTATTTATTTTAAATGTTACATTTTTGTATATTTATCCTTAGTTACTAGTTAGCATCATCTGTAACAAGTTGGGGTAGCTCCATAGGTGAGTGGTGGAGTGTTAACAAAATTTTGAAATCATGAGTATGGAGTACCAAAAAAACAGCTAAAAAAACTACCCTTCTAATGTATTTTACAAAAAATCCTTAACATTTTATGAATTGTTTGATATATGTGTATTAGTTAATGGTGATAGGAGGTTCTGGGGGAGCCAAATGAAAACGCTTTTATGAATTTCTTGTTGTAGTATGGTTCATGAATTGCTTGTTGTAGTATGGTTGTAGGTTTTAGCCTAAGAGAAACTAAGATATGCAATTTTTTTTTTTTTTTTATATGTCAAAATATAGAAGGGCCTCATTCCGGGAACTCGCTTAGGGCCACTCAAACCCCAGGGTCGGCCTTGTGTGTATATATAGTTGGTCACGGAATAATATGTTGGTTTGTGTATACTTGGTGTTTGATATTTTACCCAAATACATTGAGCCCCTAGATATAAATTTCTCATTTCTACTCTTTAATAATTTGATTCCAACACTTTGTATTTTGGATTTTATCTCCCTAGACTGCTGAAGGTGCAAGAATTGTTGGGGCATAAATAATTATTGGGATTGACTTGAACCCAATAGGCCAATAGGTTTAAAGAAGGTACAACTTTTTTTTTTTTTTTTGGGCATAATTGCATAAATGCATTTCCTTATACTCAATCTCTCTATTATGCTCCCTCTCTATATGATTTAAAGTTTACCATTGTTAAATGCTACACTTTACCGGAATAATGGTAAGGATTTTGTGATTCCTCATGGTTTGCTGCATTGTTCAACTTAAATGTTATGATTTTAAATTAAAAAAAATTATGTTATGAAATGTTTTATTGTTTTTTTTCGTTGGATACAAAGTATTAGGGATTGAACATTTTAATGAGCATCTAAAGGCATAGATAAACAAGTGCAATCGATTATTTGTTATGAGTTTCCAACATGTTGACAACATAGTTGATGTGTAGCATATAGTGCTCCCTTGGGAAGCTCTCTCTCTCCCCTATGAAGATCGATATGTGTGTGTGTGTGTGTGTGTGTGAGACTGTACTCTTTTGCAAAATAAGGGAAGAGGGAAGAAAAGGTTGTGTTTGGTTGTGAAAATAATAGGAGATTTGAGTGTGTTTGTGTAACACCCCACACAGGGTAACCCTTATGCGGAAATGCCACAGTGACATAAAACACCAAGCGCTTATCTTTTGAGTAATTTCCTTTTAAAATTAACACAGTTTAAAACAGTTTTTCAAAATACACGTGCGGAAGTCTTTAAATAATTTTTTCAACATCTCAAAAATTAAAGATAGCGCTGAGTACTAGTTTGTATCATGAGTACAGTCCTGTAATGTACCCGAATTCCAGAAACATCCATTTAGTTTACTGAGTTGAATAGAGTCTCATGCTGATAATGTGTCATCATCTTAAAGAAAACACATAGCAGAAAAATAAACAAACACCAGGATTTACGTGGTTCGGCAAAATTACCAACATCCACGGTGAGTCTTTTTTATTAGTGAGAATCATATTACAAGAATACAATATCTTCTTTTCTCAACACATTCAGAAATATTCACATCCTTCCACATTCTTATATCTGTCAACAAATTTTATCATCAGCCAAATATCACATAAATAAATCATCATATCTGTAATTCATTTATATATATTACAGAATATATCAATCACTTTTTCACAATAAATAATTTTACACTACATGCATGCTTTATGCATATGACAGATATACGATGCAATGCTCATGCAGTCATACCTGTCATTTCCTTTGTTCTGCTTTTCCTGCAAAACATCAACCATTCACACTGATGGTAACCTTATTTTAGGATTCACCATTTCACCACAATAAATGGCTACCTCATATTAAGGTACTCAACCATCTCAACCATTCTCAATCATCTACCACAACAACATCCCCGCCTTTTTAGGATGTATATCACCCAGTCCCCGCCTTTTTAGGACCTACCGCGACTGTCACTCATTGACAGGAGGATTTACGTACTGTTTTTAGCAAGGGTGATATATTAGTGCATTAACTGTTTCCAGGATCTTTTGTCCATCGGTGGTATCTCAACTCCTCGTTTCAACAGTTACAAAAATAATCATAAATGCATATGATTTTCTATGCAATATATTTCACATGTAACTGTGTCTCATGCCAGATGCAATTATTACATGCAATACATATGGCATACATCTTATATCAACAATTCATGTATGTTAATTCGTGCATACATTTCATAGTATATCAACTCAACATATATCTCATATCAACAGTTATATCAGTGATATACAAATAAATCATTCTGCCCACTCAATTTGAGCCACCACATGTAACCGTGCCACTGTAACATCCCGTACTTCTTCAAGTAATAATATTGCCTGCTTTGCCTGCACGTGTAACATGCGCGCCCATACACATATTCACATGACAAGTGGAAGGTTTTATTTTCTTAAAACGCATTGTTACTATGAGATGTATGGAATTTACTGATAAGCCCAGTCACTTTCTCATAACATCATCACCACATGCCATATGCCAATTTTATGTGCAATAATTATGGCAATTATCACATGTATGTATTTTATACATAACAATTAACATGCTTCATCATTTTATTCATAATAATAACAGCATGTTATAAACTTTACAAATATCACATGCATATATTAACAGTTTATATATATGCCAATATGATTTCCATAACTTGTATTTCCAAGATCTTTCACTAATCATCCTGATTTTATAAAAATCAATTATTCATGATTTTTAACTATTTTCCAAAGACTCACAATTTTGGAAGATAGTTAATTTTCTATCCACATGAATTTTTCTACAAAATAATCCATTCTAGGATACTTGTCTGATTTTTGTAGAATTTATCAAATTTTGTTAGATTGAAAAATCATACTAGAATAGTCAAAATACCATGAGGTCACTTGGTAAGCCTTATGGTGCACCTTCACTAAGCTCCATAATTTTCTAGGCTCTTTCATGCATCCCAAACAACAACTTTTGTACACATTAATATCAATTTAATTTAATAGGATTTTTAAAAATAATTCCAAGTCAAAATGATATTCACAAGCACTAATTTGCAATTGAGGGTGTATGGTCTACTATGCATCTTCATAGCACAGGATCATACATGCACACTCACGTACATGATACTTCCATATTTTTCATCTTTTTGGCTAACTTTGCACACTTATATCTCCTCCGTTACTCATCCGATTTGGATGAGTCAAGATGTTATAGAATCTGTGTGATACAAGCTTTCAAAATATAATGGTGGTGTATAACACCTCCCATCCGAACATATTTAAAAATGATGCCAAAGTAGGCTAGTTAATAAAATTTCAGATTTTTCGGCAACTTCGTTTCTCAATTTCTCTCATAATTCACATCCAATTGAAGTGATTCAAAGTTCTAAATTCATATAAAATCAATCTATACCATATATATATAAAAATCATAATTTTTCGATATACTATGAAAATACCCCTTGTGCCTACTATTAAAGCTTCATGGAAGCTTTCTCTCTCTAGAAATTCTCATTCACCCATAGGTCTTTTTCCATGATTCTTGTCTCTAAAAATCCATAAATTCAAGCTTTACAATATACTCAAATTTCAGAATTTTCGGACATATACACAATATACTACAAATTTTCAAAGTTTCAGTATTATTAAACTTCAGAAAATTATAGAAATTAATCTACTCATCGAAAAATTCCCAAATTTGGTACACATGATCCTGAGTTGATATAGTTGATGGGAAAAATTGTCCCAAAGTTTCAGTTTTTCATTTTCATATCAAATAAAAATCCAAGATTTGAAATCCCCATATATATATATATATATATATATCATATATATATATATATCATATATATGTAAGTCATTATTTCATCATTAAATCATACCATATTCAATCCAAAAATTGAAATATAATCAAAATAGAAATACTATCTCACCTCACTAGTCTCTGACTTATGGAGTAAAATTACCAATTATTCTGCATTTGTGCAGCTTCATCTTCCTCTTAGCTTCTCATTTTTCTCTCATTCTCTTTCTTTTCTTTTCTTTTCTTCTCTCTTCCTTGGAAAAGAGAAAGACATCAATAATATATCCGTGTAGGAGTAGCCAGTCCCGATCTTTAGATTTATAGCCTTATAGCTAGGTTCCCCCTCTAGTCTAATGCTGGAGAGCATTATTACATTTAAAAGTAAGCCGACATGTGGACCTCTTTCCCTCTATCTCTCTCTTTCTTCCTTTTCCTTCTCCCCCCTTCTCTTTCCCGTCTCCAGCCCTCTTTTTATCTCTCTCTCTCTCCTTTATCTTTCTTTCTTCTCTCTTTCTTTTTCTCTCCACTTATCTTAATTATTATAGAATATCTCTTTAATAATGTAAGAATGCCTTATCCTTCTGACGTCCCATTTCAATCTTCCATTCAAAACATAAACACCCCACTACCCAACAAATTGGGTGGGGTCTCTCAATAGATTTTAAACATCCAAATCAAATACACACACACACACACACACACACACAGAATCAATTATATATATATATATATATATATATATATATATATATATATATATAT
>JAESVK010054243.1:0-21042 GCA_017140935.1 Hamamelis virginiana | reverse complement strand
AAATATCACAAAATATCTAGAACAGCCCACAGCCGCCTCATGTCTATTGATAGCGAAGTTTGGCTATCGATAGCGAGACTTGGCTATCGATAGTCATGTTGGCTTCTTGCTTGGATTCTTCAAAATTTCTTCTGCAGCCTTTCTCACTTCACCGAGTATCGCTGATCTTTTTTGAAATGCTTATCACTTGTGACGATAAGCAAGACTCCATGAAGACGGCTTCGCACTTTAAATAACTGTACGATTTCTTATGAAAGAGAATTTAAGCAAGTTATACAGAATTTATGCAAAACAGGATATTTTAACGCAACTATTTATGCAAAACAGTAATACCATAGTTTGAAAGCATGATTGTGATACAATCACAAACACATAGTGAAACTTCCTTATATTAAGGATTTCCAAGAAACTAATATACCAACCAAGGCCAGACCAAATCAAATGAAAGAAGAACTTTTGAAACATTGTATTGAGGAAATTAAAGATCTTCTCAAGAAAAAGCTTATCAGACCAAGTAAGTCCCCTTGGAGCTGTGCGGCTTTCTATATTCAAAAGACTTCTGAATTAGAAAGAGGTGTACCGAGACTTGTAATTAATTACAAGTCCCTTAATGATGTGTTGCAATGGATTAGGTACCCATTGCCATACAAACAAGATTTGATACAAAGACTTTCAAATGCTAAAATATTCTCAAAATTTGACATGAAATCAGGATTTTGGCAGATCCAAATTCATGAAGAAGATAAATACAAAACAGCATTCACAGTTCCTTTCGGACATTTCGAATGGAATGTAATGCCTTTTGGTTTAAAGAACGCGCCATCAGAATTCTAGAATGTTATGAATTAGATTATCACACCATACATAAACTTCACAATAGTTTATATTGATGATGTACTAGTGTTTTCTTGTTCCCTAGAACAACACTGGAAACATCTCAATATTTTCTTTCATGTTATAAAACATAATGGACTAGTTTTGTCCGCCAAGAAAATAGAACTTTCAAAACTAAGATTAGATTCGTAGGATATAACATCTATCATGGAACTATTCTTCCCATAGAACGTTCAATAGATTTCGTCAACAAGTTTCCTGTCGTTATCAAAGAAAAAACCCAACTCCAAAGATTTTTAGGATGTTTGAATTATATTTTAAACTTTTTTCCAAACCTTAGTCAACTTTGTGCTCCCCTTAGAAGAAGGCTTAAGAAAGACCCTCCAGTCTGGTCAGAAGAGCATACCAGAATTATCAGAATTATTAAACAACAAGCTCCTAAGCTTAAATGTCTTAGCATAGCTAATCCCAAAGCCTTTAAAATAGTCCAGACCGATGCCTCAGGTATAGGGTTTGGGGGTATTCTTTTACAAAAAGAAGATGACAAAGAAAAAATAGTCCGGTATCATTCAGGTACTTGGAATCCAGCACAACAAATTATTCAACTATCAAACAAGAGATTTTGTCAATTGTTTTATGCATTACATAATTTCAAAGTGATATTTTAAATCAAAAGTTTTTAGTCCGCGTTGATTGCCAAGTGGCTAAATCTGTTTTACAAAAAGATGTGAAAAATTTGGCATCAAAACATATTTTCGCCAGATGGCAAGCTATATTATCTAATTTTGATTTTGAAATAGAATATATTAAGGGAGATTCGAACTCTGTTCCAGACTTCCTAACCAGAGAATTCCTTCAAGGAAATCGTTCAAATGCCCCCTAAAGGAAGAGGCGGCGGCAAGCCAGTTGCTCCACCAAAAACTCAGAAAAAGAACTCGGTTGGACCTACTGCCCAACCAACAACTGCAGAATACTATTCTCGCACAGTTGTAGGTAAAGAGAAAAAATCATGGGCAGACATTGCTGATGAAGAAGAAATTCAAAATCTTCAAATGTGCTCCCAGAGTATACCAGAAAGATGGGGTGCACAAAGCGCAGTCTGCAAGCAATATTCTCCAGAACAATATGTGGTACTTGCTCAAGAACAAGGTTCATCAGCACTTGTAAAATCTCAAACATTTGTTGAAGCCACATCTTCAAAATCAGTAGTGGAGGTTTCTCATCCCACTACAACTTTTAAATCAAAGTATATTCAAAAACAAAATCAATTGTATATTGCTACAATTGAAAAAGAATTTGTGGGGATGGGGCCGCAAGAAATTGCAAAAAACTTATTTTCCCCAGTTTTTCAGTATCATACCTTGGATTTTTATAAAACTCAAAAATATTATGAATTTATCCTGGTTGATACTAAATCAGCACAATTCAAGCATCATTTTGATGCCTCTAATAAAAATGAGATAACTCATTCAACTTGCAGAATATTTCAAATCCTCACGCCTTCTGCATGGGGTCAAGAATTGTACAGGCCGAAAAAGTTTTCATTAGCCTTTAAGCCACCAACTTATAACTATTTTGATTACCAGGCGGCCTGGTACAACACCCTCTATTTTCAAAATAAGAGTTTCCGTCATACATGGATGCTCTATTTTGATAAAAACTTTAAAATAGATATTCCACACTGGTTTCTCAATTGGTGGGAATATTTTGGCCCAACCCCAGAAATTTTGCCCCCACAAGTTCTTGAAGGAAATCAGATTTTTCAGGAAAAAATTCGTCCGCCTATTTCCCAACAAGGTTATCCTAAAATGTTTTTTTTTTTTTTTTTTTTATGGACATTATAGTTTATCTTGGGCCATTTACTATAAATATGAGATCATTCCAAATAAATTTTATCCATCTCTGGGAAGATCTTTTCACATAAAATGGTGGGATGGTTCTCATACTGAACATATCACCCGCAAAGCAATTCAGAATTGGTTCAAGCAACATCCTGCTATCTCTAGCTCAGGGTTAGGAGAAGCATAAAAGGTTTTGCTGGATAAAAACAGAATTATGCATCAACTTGCAACAGCCTCTTCAACACCCAAGGGAGAATTGAAGAAGCATCTTCTAGCAGCTCTTTCAGAGTTAGAAGATAATGAAGCAGAATACTCTTCTGGTTCAGTAGCAGATTTAGGCCTGGATGATGACGATCTGTTCAAGCCTATATAGAACTACTGTATGATTCTGTTAGTGGATTTGTCACCATACAGAATCCAAGAAGATAAGGCACTGAAAGTGAATTTGTCTTCACTCGGTACCAACAACTTGTCAGGCACCGAAAGTAGGCACGCGTGACGACCAAAGTCATAAAAAGAACAATTGCTACAGTAAAAAGTGGTCACTATTTGGCACTATAGCAGTTAGAAAAGTCAAAAAGAAATCAACAGTTGAACCCTGTGATCGACAAAAAGAACTGTTCACATGTGATCTCATTATCAGCTTTGTAAATCGGATGCCTCTTTTCTTTCTATATAAGAAGGATGAACTCATAACACAACTCAGGACCTTACACCCCTTCCCTTCAGAAGTTGTAAGCCTCACCCACAATTATTTCTGACCCCATTTCTCTTGGGGAGATCAATTCTGATCTCTTCTTTTACGGAGTCTTATCCTTTCTGAATATCTCCAATAATACTTTGTAAGTTTTTATTGGATTATTAATATATAAACTTTTGAATTTTCTATTTATCAATTGTTTTTATTATTATTGTTTTAATTTGCTTGTTGCTTATAAACTGTTTTAATTTCTATCTACTTCCTGGGTTACTAATGGTATCAGAGCCATAGGGAGTGAGTGGAAGCGTGTGTTGACTGGCCTAGAGTCAGATCGCCGACTGTAAGTCTCGCTTAGCCGACGGACAGGCATTAGGGCAGTGAGGAAGACCTTAGGACTTAGGTTAGATCGCCGAGTGAGGCAAACCTAGGGAACCAGAAGATATGAGTTTCCTTTCACGAACTCTGTCTAGGGCATCTTCGTCCTCCCGAAAGGGGAAAGAAAAAGAAACAATGAATAAACAAGAAACAAATTTTAATAATGATAATGTAAACTTTGATAATTAGAAAATCCCAAAAGTTCCTTCAAAAGATATTTATTATCGAGGTACCTTCGAGTAATTTGCTGATTTAAATATCAAAACAGAAGAAAAAACTATCGAACTCAAAAATGAGTTTGAAAAAATTCAACTTTTTGATAAAGAGTCCATAGCTCGATATCGAGAAGAAAACTTTAAATTTCTACACATAGGATTAGTTCAAATAGCAGCCAAACCCTTGTTAAGGGAAAGTCTTGACATGTTATTAATTATGGCCTTAAGAGACCGCAGGTTGTTAAACTTTGAAAAATCTATGTTAGGTGGAATACAAGCTGGTCTTCATGATGGACCAATCTATTTTAACTGTTTTCCAAACTATTGTATAAGTCTTAATGATGAAAATATCTTAGATGTTCTCACATTAAACATCCAAGTTCATAACGCTGAGGCTAAGAAAGGATCACTTCCTATTCTTATCCTTTCTAGGATTAGGTATAAGGTATTCACAACCTTTTTAGATCCTAGAGCCAAGAACTTTTCTAAAAGAGGTGAAACTCTTTTAATTCAAACTAATGCTGCAGAACATGGAGAGGTGATTACACCTAAAAAGATACTTTGGAACGAGCTTACATTTCCTAAGGAATGGAGACTTCCCAAAGTTCTTCCTCCACCCAAATAGCCAGAAACGACAAGTTCTAAAATAAGAAGAATGGTAGAATATAGTGATGGAAGTGTTGGAATAAGTTTCCTATCCAGAAGCTCATTTAGACTTCTTTAAGAAGTTAAACCACCCATAGAAGAAGCAAGGTCATCTTGTTCTTCTATACCAACTAGAATATTTGAACAAACAATTCCAGATCTGGCTGGAGTCCGAAATTCAAATATTCCCCAACCTTATTATACAACAACTCCTTCAGAATAGGAACATCAAAAAACTGAAGATGATGAAAGTATGTCTCCTACATACTCTCAAGTCAACGACCCACAACTCTTAGTTATAGAAAAAGAATTTGAAATTAATAAAGAACTTTTGAGAGAAGATTTTTACAGTAAAGAAAATAAAAATCTTCGAACAAACTTCTTTTCAACAAAGATGAGAGAAAACTTATCCAAGATCTTTATTACAATTTCATGAATATTCAGAAATTTCATATCTGTTTCTTTAAATGGTTTGAAATTTATAAGAGTGATCATGAATTGAATGTTTTAAATAAAAATACTAAAACTTGGTAAGTTTCTCCAAATACTTTCAAGGAATCGGTTCATCCGCCCTTGGAACAATTTGAGATTCCTATAAGGGGAAATACTGTTACAGCTTCTCCTTATAAGAAAACCACTGAAAATAAAGAAATAACAAGAGTTAGAGCAAAACAATTTTACAAATCAATATCTTGTAACTATAGGTGAACAACTTACCCGAGTTGAGAACCTAGTACAAAAGGAAGTACATCTTCCTAAAAAAGCAAATGAGACCCCTCTGTTCAAACCTCATGAAATTCCTAAAAACATAATAAGGAATTATCGAGAGATATTTACAAGATAATTGATAATAAACTTAAAAATATTGAAGGAATTTTAGAAAAAATTCCAGAAGTTCAGGATGTCCCTGATACTCCAGAATCTTCTAGACATAAAACTATAGTTGTCTTAAATAAAATTTATGATGAATCTGAATCTGAGATTAATGAAATCTTAGAAGGATTAAAAAATCAAGAAATAAATAAGCAGATGGAAGTTAATAAGATCCATCATGCCCAACCCCTAAGAAACTTTTATCCCAGAATATCCTTTCCTGATATGGCTTTTGAAGAAAGAGGATCTTTAACTCAAGCTTCATATCAAGGAGGAACTATCTATGAGTGGAACATAGATAGTATGACAGAATACCACATAATCAATACTCTTCAGGAAATGACAATGGTTTGTACTGCGTACAAAACCAAGTCTCCTGATACCTCCGATAGAGGCTTATGAGAAATCAAAACTTATAGGACTTGCACAAGAACCAAGATGTGGTCGAATAGGCCCGATTTATTTTTTTTAAATTAATTGACCAATATCATCAATTATTTCCAACCATAATTAAACATCCATAAGTTGGAGGAAACTCAACATTACTCTAGCGAGTATCCAATCCAAACCTGAGCAAAATAAACATCAATTGATAGAGGCTTATGCACTAAGGAATGCAGTGAATTTTGAAAAGGATATTGGGGTGTGGAAGTTTGAATTACAAGGGGATGTTGTTAATCTGATTAAATGTTTGAAATCATGACATTAATTAGCTCGAAATTTCTGAAATATTCAATCGCAATGAATGTCATGACCCAAATGAAACACATGGTCCAACTATAAAACTGGTCGAGAGAGTTAAAGTCAATCACGTGTGAAGAATTTAGAGCCATTTTTTCATTGTTTTAAAACCTAGGCCGTTCATCGAACCGAAAAATTTACCGGGTTAAGGGTCAACTGGTTCAATCGTCGGGTCAACCGGGTTGAACCGTGACGTCATAAATATATTATTTATTTATTAGAATAAAAGCTGTAAATGATTCAAAATATAATTTTTTTAAAATGTTTGTACAATCAATTCATATATTTGAATTTATGTGCAGTCTTCAAAATTTAAAATTGATAATTACTATTGATAAATCTTTATTATATATATTTTTTAAAATGCAAGACAAGAATATCGTATTATTAAATTAGGTGCTTGGGTTTCTTTTTTTGCTATTTGGGATTTTTTTAGACTAATTTGCCTTTTTAGCCTTCTTGGCTTTAAGAGATTTAAAAAAAAATTGGGACTATTTTAGTCATTTTAGCACCTCTTAAAAAAATGGGTTGACCGATTTTTTAACCGGGTTGACTGGTTTTTGAATTGAATGGGTTTTTATGGGTTAAACCAACCGGAGAGGGGACCGGTTCCTGGTTCAATCGGTTGAACCGGGCGGGTTGGTCCGGGTTTGATAACATTGCTTTTTTCCCCTCATTTTTCAAACGCATTGTCTTTGATCGATCGGGAATTAATGGACATGTATATCGTAGGTTGAATTGGTGCTTAGGGGCGGTGCTAGCTCACATCATTCAAATATATCATTTATCTCTTACTTTAGATGATTATCGTGATCTTAGATACTAAAAAAGGAGCCAAAATAGACACTAACTTATGATTGTTGTTGTTGCTTCTGGAGTGAGAACAATGTTTCTTGGGCATTTTCCCCTCAAGTTTCAATCAATTACATGAATGAGCCAACATTTGAACAATTACGGAAATATTTTTTTGTGTGACAAAAATGCCCTTTAAATACACATAATCACCAATTTTAAAAGGAATTCTCAAATTTGTTAAAGATCACTAATCTCCAACTTGTACCTAATTACCAATTTTGTTTATAATCACAATTTTTTGAATAGTCAAATCACATTTAATAACTCATGATAAAAAATCTGAAAATATCAAAATTTTGGTGATTACTCGTAAAATTGTAAATTGGAGATTTTATCTTCTTTTTTTTTTTTTTTTTTTTGTTTTTGGTGTAATTTGGGGTTTGGTGATTATTTAACATTAAGGTGATTATATATGTTTTTTGTTATTAGAAAAATTGGTAATTGGTGATTATATATCCTGCAATGCATTTAATGTTTGATGGGACAAGTGGGGACATGATTAATATTTGATGTAAAAAAAAGTTTGAAATGACTTATATGGACAAAATTGGTAATTGGTGATTGTTAGAAAATATGGTGATCGGTGATTATGTGTAAAGCTAGTGATTTTATATATTTCAGGTGATTGTTGATTATTCAATATTTTGATGATTATTTGTAAATTTGATGAATATGTGAAAATTAATTTTAAAATGAAATTCAAATATTTTTACCGTTAAAAGGGCAAAAGTGTCAATTTTTTTTGTACGGAGCTTCACTCCTGTAATTGTTCAAATATAGGCTTCATTTATGTATTTGATTGAAATTTCAGCAATATTGAGGTAAAATGCCCTTGTTTCTTATATATATATATATATATATATATATATATATATATCATATATTTTCAACCTAATTAACGCATTTTCTCATGATTGTAGTAAGGTATGGGACTCATATTCATGAGAAAATGGTATTAGATTTGGCTTGTTGGGATTTTTGCATTTGCTGGCAAAAAAGACTTAGAGGTGTGTGTGGCCGTACGTGTGGAGATGCATATATGGACGTCAATTAAAGAGAGAAAATATATATCCAATACTAATATTGAAGTATTATTCTACCTCTTTATCAATGGTAATGTAGTCTTACTGACTTTTTTCACTTTTCACGGTACTTGAAGAGGGTAAAAACTGTTGACCGATCATCCTTTGACACGTGGACAAGAGTATACCTGATGAGATTATGGTGGATTCTATCCGATCTGAACAAGTGCAACCCGATCCCTATGAAATAGCCCGATTTATTCGAAATCGCCTTATAATGATCGTACAGAACAAGCTGTATAAAGGGGATCTTCGCGATCTGATCCGTACTACCTACAGGTATGACTTGCAGACCACTAACATCGAACAGTGACAGCCCATTATGATCCGATAAAGGTTACAAAAATATTATAAAAGATATTTCCGACCCTACCCCGTATGGTCATCAGAAAGAAGTTACAGCACTCGAGTGCTCCTATGTGTGACGACCCTATAAAAAGGTGAAGGTCACATCTTATACGAGGTATATAACCTACCCCACAAAAAATTATTCTCTGGACATTCTCTGAATACTGACTTAGCCATTGGAGCTTTGTAGGTGGAGCATTACACCGATGCAACAGATCGGATCCTCGCCCAATCGTAATTCCGATGTCCTTATTTTGTTATTTTACCAGTTTCTAACATCATCATCAGTTTGGCCCCCACCGTGGGGCCAAAGATGTTATTTTTTCGGTGCCCTTCCATTCGACAAAAGAAGATCAACATCAACAATGGTGATCACTCGATCTAGGGTTCTCAACAACGACGATCACAACGTCCCAAATACGGCAAACACTCTGTCGGTATTACCTCAGATCATCAACCCATCTCATCATGACCAACCTGAACTGGTGGTGAGACATTCCTCGCCGAATGCACAACCGTGCCCATCTCACGAATCTCCATTAGTTCTCCCTCCTCGGAACGAAATAGGGTCATCTTTAAATGACCCCTACCAGCTCCAGTTCCTCAGTATGTAAAAACAAATGGAGAATGTAACCCTTATCATTTAGACGCTAACTCGTCAGCAAGAAGTGCTTCAATCCCATGAGTCTCATAACAACTCCCCCCAAAATCAACCGTCGATCGCCACAATACCTCAATGGGTCGGAATGCAAGAGACAGTTAGGCCACCTTCCCCAAGGCGAGTAGCCGTAGAGAGAAGACGATCGACACCACGAGATGAGAGGAACCGACGTCAGGAGAAAGAATGAAGTAGTTTGGAAGTTGGATCCAGGAGGAGACCAACTAATCTTGAACGACCACCACAGGTCGGTTTCCAGGATTCTTCTTGGATCCCTACCTGACAAATTCAAACTACCGACCATTGACTCTTACGATGGAATTACCAACTGTGGACCAGCCTCGTGACGGGGCTTAGGCGTCCACATCATCACCGGACGATGTGATTAGGGGGGTTTAGAAAACAAACAAAGGAGTCGCCACCTTATTTTTAAGGAATAAGGAAACCATGAAAAATATTTTATTTTTTAAATCAAAACAAAACAAACTCCATTTTCAATGAAAATACTGTCTACAAACCAGAGTTGGATCCGGGGGCTAGGTTACGACGTGGGAAGGTTCCAAGCTTTCGCTTGTAGGCACCCACCTCGCCCTAATTAAAGGACTTCTAATTTATTTGGGCTATTTAAATTTCTCAATGCAAACAATCCTAAATAATCTAATCAACCAAAAAATAGTGATATAAATGCATTATCTACATTAGTTATATTAATAATAATAAAAAATATATGCAAACAAACCCTAAGAACCTAGGACACCCTACGGGCATCCTAGGGCGGACTTGAGCCCTATTAGTGCCTACGTAACTTACTAGTATCACCCAGCAAGTATCAAAGTCCACGTAGTTCGACTACCCTAGGACTCTCCTATTGTAATCGATCACATCATCAAAGGTATTTCAACTTAATTCAAGACTCTAACTTCGAGAGTTTTTATTCTTTCAAAATCATTTATTTGAAATCATTTCAAATTAAAAGACTTTCTTAAAATCGAAATATTCTAAAACAATTCTTATCTTTAGAATCCAATTCCAATTAAAAATCTTTTTCAAAGATTTTCAAGAAAACAAATCATATGGGAGGAATTTCATTCCAAGGTAAAAAATCTTTAAAACATTTCAAATCTTTTGAAAATCAATTAATAATCAAATATCTCATAAAATCATATTTATTTCATAAATATTGCATCAAAAATCTTTTAGGAAATCTCTCGAAGATCGACTCTTAAATCAAATAAAATACACAATTCAAATCATGATTTTTACAACAAAGGAAATTCCTAGGGAAGGTCAAGTGACCTTCCTATCCTAGGGTCTCTAACTAGCCCTAAAGTTAATCTAAAAACCTAAAAATACTAATGCAATGCATGCTGAAATTTAAACAAATAAGCATGTAATCAATTCTAAAAATGCATGAAAATGCTCCTAAATGCACACTAATTAATCTATGTGAACCTAAGCATATTTCTAAGTTGGATTTGGCCTTAAAATAATTTTTAGAAGTGATTTAAGGGCATAAACAAATCTGGAAAGATTTGAATATGAACCTTTAATCACTCTAAAAATCATGAAAACAAAGAATAAAAATGTGAAAATGTCCTAGCATGCTTTCTACTTGAATATACTATGAAACTACTAATAAAATCATGCAAAATATGGCTTAAAAATGTTAATTAAACCACGTGATCGACTTGGCACGACGAGGGAGATTATTCCCCGTCAGTGATCAGAATTAATAATTTATAAACCGCGTGACAATTAATCTCAATTCGATTGTGATCAGTGAGCACGGGTGTCGAACCACTGGGAAGTGCAGGTTTATATTAAAAAGCCTTCTTAGAATCAATTCAAGCGGAAAGAATATTATCAATTAAATTGGTTGGTGGTAACTGCTCCGATTGGGTCGAAGCGAAAACAAAGTAATTTTAATTAAAACTTAGTAAAAATGCAGTTTAAGTTGGTGGAATGAGCGGAACTTGGGTGAGAAGTCCATTTGAATATCAATTAAACAATTTATGTTTATAAAATCCTCACTATAGTAATTATGTATGGTGGTTCTTCCAACTACAAGAAGGAAGTCCCAAAAAGATTATGAATACAGGACCGGCAAGTTTATCCCCGAAAAGAATGGAGTATCGCTACCCACCTTAAATGAGGAATAAAGCATACTGGTTTGTATCCATACCAATAAAAACCATTGCATAATTATATAATTGCAATCACAGATATACAATTATATGATATTATATTCGGCAATAGTGTGCGGTAAAACCTTCACAACTATGCAATCACATAATACAAATAGAGGGATGTTTATAAAATAGGATTGTAAAATGAATCCAACTTCATCCTCACCCAAGCTTGGAGTATTAGCTACACATCACTGGAGGATAATATCCTTTATCCAGGCAAGCTTTTGGGGGTCACGGGATGGAAAAGACAGTAAAAGCGGTAATTAATTGACTGAATAAATAAGGAAAATGGCAGAAAGTAAATAAAGAAAAGTGACAGAAAGTAAATACAGAAAAGAAAAGACTTAAGTAAATAAAGAAAAGAAAGGACTAAAATAAATACAGAAAAGAAAAGACTTAAATAAATAAAGAAAAAGGCAGAAAAAGTAAAGAACAGTTCTCAAGTGAGAACTGAGCCATGCATAAAAAGGAATTTAACAGAATCGGAATTACTGAAAGTAAAGACTTAATCGGATAGAACAGTTCTCAAGTGAGAACTGAGCCAGGCATTAAAAGAAAAATGACAGAATTGGAATTGACTGAAAATTGAAACTACCGATTGAAATGCGAAAATAAACTGTAACTTGCATTAAAATAAAGCAGAGTAATGATTCAGAGCTTAAGTCATGAACCCTCAAAACGTCGTCGTTACATTCCTATTTATAGAAGGAAAAGGTAAAAGACGCTACTGCCCTCAAAATATCTAAAAATATCTCTTTAGCCCGCAGCCGCCATTGTCTATCGATAGCGAAGGGTCGCTATCGATAGAAGTGCTATCGATAGCGAATCTTGGCTATCGATAGTCAAGGTCAAACTTTGACTTTCTTTGCAGATTTCAACGTCTGCTTTTTTTTGGTACTTCCCTCGGCTGCTTTGGATCGTCTTCGGACGTTCCTTTGATTCGAGATGCTCTTCAGGGCTTCATCGGTGACGACTTTATTTAATGGTAATCTGCACATATTTCTTAAAACAGAGATTAAACCCAATTGCACAGATATTCATGTAAAACACTATTTATTAAACAATTATATATATAAGAGAACATCGAAATACCATAGTTGAATGGTATGATTGGGGTCCAATCACACTCCCCAACTTAGGTTTTGCTAGTCTCTTAGCAAAAAGCTAAATCTATAAATTGAAAAGCCACTTTCGCAGGGAAACGCGATTGCATTTAGCGTATGCAATAAGCCTTTTAAACCACTAAGTTACCTTTCGTGGACGAGTGAAGTCTCGTGAGAGTTTGCAGAAATGATACTCACAAACATGAATAAATAAAAGAATTGGTTAGAAAGAATTTTAACAATATACTGTGTACACAGTAGGAGTTTTATCCACAGATATATCATCATTCATAATTGAACATTTATAATACAAGAAATGCTATCTTTAACAAGAAATTAGCAAGTATTCAATGTGTAGTGAGGATGAACTTGATAAAATTCAAAGTACTGTAAATAAGAGTATGAGAGTTAACCCATAGTTAGTTTCAACTTCAAAATTCTCACTGATGGTCACTCGCAATGATGTTCACTCTGAAAAGGTTAGTAACCCAGAGTTCCCAAATGGAAATATACAAGTTCAAAACTTATACATTAAGCTCTAATTTAAACGACCAAAGAGAGATGAAATAACAGAGTTATATATGCAGAGATACAATTCATACATAAATAAAACTTAAATAAGCAAGTAATCACAAGAGAATAATGCACAATATTTTAAAATCAAAAAGGTCTTTATAAGCTTATAATGATTTTTGGTTGTAACAAAAAGAGTTTGGAGACTGCAAAATTAGGATGGTTGTAATTTGTTCAGGTTACTACCCTAACCATCCTAAATACCTAACCTAACCCTGACTGTAACTTAAAAAGTTTTAACTAACAGAAACAAAGAAGTTTTCAAAAAAGAAACACTGTCCAAGCTCAAGCTGAGCGTCATCTCATCACTGCTCATCCCCAGGTGGGATGTCGAATCTCTGATCAGGCTGTGGCTCATCAAAAAGCGCGCGGTCGGCCTGAGAAATCGGCTCGCCGTCCATACGACGCCACATAACCCGGAGCTGGGCGGACTGCCTCTCCATCATAGCTGTCTGCCTGGCTAGCTGGGCGGACTGCCTATCGAGCTGGGCGGACTGACTCTGCTGAATGTGTAGCAATGCCCTCAGTCTCTCTAGGATCTGAGTGAAACATCCCTGAGAACTGGCATCTGACGGAGCAGCTGGAGTCGGAGTCGGAGCTGGAGCAGGAGCAGGCTCTGATGGACCAGCGGTCTTAGCACGTGGCCTCTTCGGCCTAGCAGCCATACTCCTCGCAAGTGTAGTCGGGGTGATAGGACCCTCGCCCCATCGCAGTGGCTCATCGGAGACAACACCCGCACCCAATGCAAATGCTGTAATCATCTGGGGGTACGGCATGTTGCTCCGTGGCTGAGTGGCGATGAAAGTGCGTATCTCGCTGAAGATCAACGCCGCGATATCCATGGGGTGGTCGCTCAGAAACTCCAGCAATAGCCTCACCGACTCCACTGGTATCTGTGAATCCGTGCCTTTGGCCCTCAGATTGCAGTAGAGCAGCTTGTTCATAGCTGCGTACGATGGATGCATGTTCCCGGTCGTAAAGTACATCCCATCAAATAAACTCCGGTCCACACACACCGCATCGGCACACTGACTCTCTGTCAGCTGTAAGTAGGTGCTCTCTGCCGCTGATACTGACGGACGTCCGCACCCCAGATAGGTAGCGATGTCGTCTATAGTGAATCTGACTGGGCGGCCCCCAACCTCTGCCTGGAGTGTCTCGGGCTGGTCGGAAACTGAGCTTGAAGGTGAAGGGACACGGCGGCAATGGAGTTTTCAGGAGGAATAACGGTGGAAATGGACGGTTTTTCACGCGGGAAGACTTAAAAAGCCAAATCCTCGCGATCTCTATCGATAGCGAACTGCCGCTATCGATAGCCAATAGGTTCTGTCCCGCAGTGTATTTTTTTTTTAAATTTCAAACTTGTCTATCGATAGCGCTTGTTTGGCTATCGATAGAGAAGTCAAAATTTTGACTTTTTCCAATTTTGGCTTATTTTGACTAAATTATCATATTAACTACTCTAAACACTATTTAAATGCATAAAAGACATCTCGTCACCCATGGCTTGCTAAGTTATTGAAGAAATTGGCAACTTGTCGGTTCAAAATTGGGTACTACGGGGGTCCTAAACTCTAACAATAATTAACACGGCTCAAAAACTCGAAAGAAATGGCCTTAAATCATTTTTCAAAAATGTGCACAATATTCTCAATTGATTAACAAGTTATTCGCATTCTAACATACGCATGAATTGAACATTTATGCATAATATAACAGGAAAGCAATAACCAAGGATTTGATAGGATGAATATTTAAGTCCCAAGAAATAATCGAATGGTTCAAAATTTGCTTTAAATGTCATAAGTCTCCACTTTATAACAGGTTTTATCAAATACTCAAATTGCCAAGTATAAAGATTTAAACCAAGTTCGTGCATGTGCGAGATTGAATACAGGCTAATCACAGTAAAGTTATCAATTAATGTATAGAAAATAGACAACTAGAATTGATATAAATGAAAGAATAAACTCACATTGTAATACATGTTTATTTATCAAATTCTATACTAATAATCTATATATCATACTGGGTTAACATGTACACAAGAATGATAAACAATAAATAGTGAATTATTATGTATATACAAATTAAATGAACCAATAAATAAATCAATTATATTTAAATGCATAACATATTAATAGAAATATACAAACCCTCCCCAACTAGAAGTAAACATTGTCCTCAATGTTTGACCAAATGTTACGACTAGATGAATGTATGTAT
The DNA here is from genome assembly GCA_017140935.1 of Hamamelis virginiana. Taxonomy (NCBI): domain Eukaryota; kingdom Viridiplantae; phylum Streptophyta; class Magnoliopsida; order Saxifragales; family Hamamelidaceae; genus Hamamelis; species Hamamelis virginiana. The sequence goes on along the minus strand of JAESVK010054243.1, from coordinate 5,784 downwards.
AAGGGTTGGGTGGGTGGGACTAAATTTAACGTCTTTAGCTAGACGTGAACTTCCTCTTTATTCAAACTGGTAGGTTGGGTCTTCCAAACTGACAGACTCAATTACCAAACCATCCTGAATGCCCTCACTATCGGTAATACCCTCGATAAAAGGCTTAAGCCTTTGTCCATTCACAAAGAAGGACACACCAGTACGAGGGTTTTGAATTTCTACAGCACCGTGAGGAGTAACCCTAGTTACTACAAAAGGTCCATCCCAACGAGATCGAAGCTTTCCAGGAAATAGCCTTAATTTAGAGTTAAACAGCCACACCTTCTGATTAGGTTCAAAAGATTTTCTGTTGATGTGTCTGTCATGAAACTCTTTCATTTTGGCTTTTGCAATTTTAGAATTCTCGTAAGCCTCACGCCTAATCTCTTCGAGCTCATTTAACTGAAGCTTGCGGTGAGAACCCGCTTCCTTCATTTCAAAGTTAAACTTCCTAATGGCCCAAAGTGCTTTATGCTCTAACTCGACCGGGAGATGACACGGTTTGCCATAGACTAGACGGTACGGAGACATACCAATAGGGGTTTTATAAGCAGTCCTATAGGCCCACAATGCGTCAGTTAAACGCAATGACCAATCCTTTCGATCAGGCCTGACAGTTTTCTCTAAGATATGCTTAATTTCCCTATTTGAAACCTCTACTTGCCCGCTAGTCTGAGGATGGTAAGGGGTTGCAACCTTATGAGTAATAGAATACTTAGCTACGAGATTTGCAAAGGGTCGATTATTAAAATGTGACCCTCCATCACTGATGATGGCCCTTGGAAACCCAAACCTAGAGAAAATGTTCTCTTGGAGGAAGTTCAATACCACCTTGTGGTCATTGGTCTTAGTGGCTATGGCTTCTACCCATTTGGACACATAATCTACAGCCACTAAGATATATTCAAAGCCATGCGAAATAGGAAAAGGTCCCATGAAGTCGATGCCCCAAACATCGAAAATTTCGACGATCAAAATAGGGTTAAGAGGCATCATATCCCTTCTAGACATAGAACCCATTCTTTGGCAGTTTTGACAGGACTTACAGAAGTCCACTGCATCTTTGAATAGTGTGGGCCAGAAGAACCCACACTGCAAGACTTTAGCGGCAGTCTTTTTCCCGCTAAAGTGTCCTCCACATGCTAGAGTGTGGCAGAACTTCAAAATGTCTTGCATTTCACCCTCAGGAATACACCTACGTATGACCTGGTCAGCACAGTACTTAAACAAGAGAGGATCTTCCCAATAATAATATTTTATTTGCGAAAAGAACCGATCCTTCTCTTGTTTCGACCAAAGAGATGGTACAAGGCCTGTGGCATGATAGTTCACTATATGAACATACCAGGGTAAGGTGGAATGAGTGACGGCAAAAAGCTGCTCATCAGGGAAAGAATCCCTAATAGGCGTAGGGTCACTCTCTTCTTCAACTACAATCCTAGAGAGGTGGTCAGCAACGACATTCTCAGACCCTTTCTTATCCCTAATCTCAAAATCGAATTCTTGCAATAAGAGAATCCACCTAATCAGCTTAGGCTTAGTCTCTTTTTTAGAGAGTAGGTACCGCAAAGCGGCATGGTCTGAGTACACAATAGTCTTCGATCCCCACAGATAGGATCGGAATTTATCTAGAGCAAAAACTACAGCAAGCATCTCTTTCTCAGTCGTAGTGTAATTTAACTGAGCCTCATTCAATGTTTTGCTTGCGTAGTAAATAACAAAAGGGGCCTTATCTACCCTCTGACCCAACACCGCCCCCACAGCATAATCGGAGGCATCACACATTAGCTCGAAAGGAAGTGACCAATCAGGAGCTCGCATGATAGGTGCCGAAATCAACATTAAGCGCAGTTTATTGAAGGACTCTATACAGGCTTTATCAAAGTTAAATTCTACATCTTTAGCTAGCAGATTACACATTGGTTTTGCTATTTTGCTAAAGTCTTTAATGAAACGCCTATAAAATCCTGCATGTCCAAGGAAGGACCGGATCTGCCTAACAGTAGTAGGAGGAGGTAGTTTTGCAATTAAGTCTACCTTAGCTTTGTCTACCTCTATCCCCCTACTAGAAATGACATGCCCTAGCACAATGCCCTCACGAACCATAAAATGGCTCTTCTCCCAACTCAAAACAAGATTTGTCTCACAACATCTCTTAAGAACTTTTGAGAGATTAGAGAGGCATTCATCAAAAGAAGGACCGAAAACAGAAAAGTCATCCATAAACACTTCCAGATAGTCTCCTATCATATCAGAAAAGATAGAAGTCATACACCTTTGGAACGTGCTCGGGGCATTGCATAAGCCAAAAGACATACGCCTAAATGCAAATGTCCCGAATGGACAGGTAAACGTTGTTTTCTCCTGATCCTCGGGGTAAACCGCTATTTGGTTATACCCTGAATAGCCATCTAGGAAGCAATAAAAGCTCTGCCCTGATAATCTCTCCAGAATTTGGTCAATATAAGGCAGAGGGAAGTGGTCTTTCCTAGTCTTGGAATTTAATTTCCTATAGTCTATGCAGACTCTCCAACCAGTGGTAGCTCTTGTAGGGACTAGAATACCCTCCTCGTTAGCTATCACTGTTATTCCAGACTTCTTAGGAACCAGTTGAGTAGGGGAAACCCACTCACTATCTGAAATGGGGTAAATGATACCCGCATCCAGTAGTTTCAAAAGTTCCTTTTTAACTACTTCCTTCATATTTGGATTTAATTTACGTTGGGCATCTCTAGAAGGATTCATACCTTCCTCTAGGTGAATACGGTGCTGGCAGATAGACGGGTCTATACCCTTTAAATCAGCAACCGACCATCCTATGGCTATTCTGTGCTCTTTCAAAATGGATAACAACTTACCTTCCTGTTCTAAGTTTAATGCAGATGAAATTATAACAGGCAAGGTGTCACTATCACCCAAAAATGCATACTTGAGATTAGCCGGCAGAGGCTTTAACTCAAGTTGCGGCGGAGACTCAAAAGACGTAGGCGAAGGGACACTGGCAATAGACGGAAGTGGCTCAACCCTAGGTCTCCATGGCAGTTTCTCTACAGAGGAGGCAGAATCTAAGACAAGATTTACCTCCATAAACGAGTGCTCCAAATCATGGTCCTCGAACCCAAAGTAATTTAAACATGTTTCTAACGGGTCCTTGGACAGAAGATACGGTGTAGCTTCCTCTACCACCGTATCAATGATGTCGACAAAAGAACAATCCTCAAAGTTATGAGGTTGATTAGCTGCACTATAAACCTGCAGCCTGGTTTTCATGTTACCAAAAGACACCTTCATAATGCCAGTCCTACAATGAAGGACTGCATTAGCAGTTGCTAGAAGAGGTCGTCCTATTATAACAGGGATTTGGGGCCTAGTGACATCAACAGGCTCCATATCTAGGACAATGAAATCTGCAGGAAAGACGAACGAATCTATCTTAACCAAAACATCCTGCAGTATACCTCTAGGTACCTTTGTGGACCTATCTGCGAATTGAAGAATAGTAGGTGTGGTTTGGAGTGCTCCAAGCTCCATTTTGGCGTAAATTGAATATGGAAGAATATTCACACTTGCGCCAAAATCAACTAACGCTCTATCAATGAAGTGGCTTCCTAAGAAGCAAGGTATAGTTGGCGTTCCTGGATCTTTTCTCTTAATTGGGGCTTGGAATTGACACACAGCACTAGCAATATCAACTGGAGCTATGGTTTTAGATAAATGCACGCGCTCCTTGCGTTGCTGTGTGCACATTTCCTTAAAAAATTTGGCATACGAAGGAATCTGTTTTATGGCATCTAGCAGAGGTAAATTAATATGGACACTTTTAAACACCTCTAACATATCCGACATGCTTGCCCCTTTCTTCGCTCTCATCTCAGGCGCAATCAGCGCGGATGGAAATGGGGCTTTCGGCACGTACGATGCCACTGGATTGTCTATAGCTGCGGGAAAGTTATCCCTCGACGCTTCAGACTCTTTCTCAAATGCAGGCTCTTTCTCTATTTCCCTCTCTTTCTCTCTCACTTTCTCTTTCTCTTTCTCTTTCTCCCTCTCTATCTCTTTCTCTATCTCTCCCACTTTATTATCTACCACCTTCCCACTACGTAAGACCGAAACAGCCTTAACTTCCTCATTAATATGCGGGTTCTGAGAAGTGGAACTCTCAGCTACAAAAGCTCCCTTGGGATTGGCAACAGCCTGACTCGGGAATTTCCCTTCCTCTCTGCGACTAAATGAAGCCGCTAGTTGACCCATTTGGGTTTCTAACTTTGAAATGGATTGGGAATGGGAATGGGAATGAGTGAGTTGGGCTGAAGCCTCGAGGCTTTTCAGGGTAGCTAAGACTTGTTCCTCAAAACCAGGAGTTCTATGAGGTTGTGGTGGTGGTTGAGTCACAGCTTGACTCTGGTATTGGGGTGCAGGTGCTTGAGGAGCACCATAACTGGGGTACTGGGATTGCATCAATGGTGGTCTATAGGGTTGACTGATAGCAGGGTTACTGCTATATGGGAGTCTTGCAGGCTGACTAGGATTGGATCCTCTAGGCTGGCTAGACCACTGGAAATTGGGGTGAGTCTTCCACCCAGGGTTGTAAGTATTGGAATACGGATCATTCCTAGGTGGTGCATATCCTTGAGCAGCATTAACCTGCTCTTGGACAAACTCAGGGTACTGGCCTGCCATAGGACAATATGGGGTCTCGTGAGTGGGGTCAGTGCAAATATTGCACACCAAGTTGACAGGTTTCACATGGGCTTTTGAAGATTGCCCTTGTGCCGCGATTAATTGGTCAAGCTTTTGAGACAGAGCCTCAACTTGCTTATTTGCCAGAACTTGGGTGTCTACATCATAAATACCGCCCTTTTTGGGAGACGGTTTCTTTGCTAACGCATCATCACGGTTACCTAAAGACATTGAGGCCATGTGGAACGAATCCTCACTCAACGCTTCAAATAATGCCCACATTTCATCCTCACCTTTACTTAAAATGGCTCCCCCACAGGCAGATTTCACTGTCTGTGTATCACCCTCTGTTAAACCTCTAACAAAAGACTCAATGATTTGCCACTTGGGTACATCATGATGGGGGCATAATCTAAGGAGTTCCTTCATTCTTTCCCAGGCTTCGTGGAAAGATTCCTGTTCATGTTGGACGAAGTTGGTTATACCTCGTCGCATCTGATGTGTTTTACCGACAGAGTAAAATCTAGACAGGAATAGCTTTTGAAGCTGTTCCCAAGTGGTAATAGGGACAGGGGTTTGGAGAGTACAAAGCCAGTGTTTGGCCTTGTCTTTCAGGGAAAACGGGAATAAAAACAATTTCAGGGATTCTGGATGGAACCCCTGAATTCTGATAGTAGAACAAATTCCTAAGAATTCCTGCAAATGGTCGTATGGGTTCTCTCTATCTAACCCATAGAACGTTGGAAGCATCTGAATGGTAGCATGCTTAATCTCATAGATGAGATTCTCTATGTGCGGGATTTGGATACAGGAGGGTGGATTAAAACTATTGGGCATGAAGTGATCCCTCAAAGTTTTAATACCTGGTGGTGGTTGAATATTATCCGCTGGTAACATGGCAGTGTGTGCAGATGATTCAGCCATTTCAGATAGATGCGAAGGCACTGACTCGCTAGAATGACTTTGAGAAGCCTTAACAGCTCTCAGAGTTCTTTCAATTTCTGAGTCTAAAGGGATTACGTTAAAAGACAACGACCTTCTACCCCGCATATAATTGGTCTCCACAGAAAATCA
>JAESVK010054242.1:0-13705 GCA_017140935.1 Hamamelis virginiana | reverse complement strand
TGCTAGTCTAATCTTTATATAGAGGATATAATGATCTCTCTCTCAATCTCTTTTTCCCTCTCCAAGCTTTTCTATTTAATTAGGCGCAAAATGGTGATTGTGGACTTGTGGTCCCTCTCTCTCTCTCTCTCTCTCATATTTTCTCCACATTAGGCGCAAGTGGGACAGGAGTATGGGTGATGATTAGGTCCCATTGGAGCAGTGGCTTTTACAAAGAATCCTTTATTTATTCAATCAATGCTCATTTTGTTCATATCATGAACAGAGCTATTTGCTTTCCACTGTAGAAAACACCATAAACAGATCTTAATTAATTAATCTTCTTACTTATACTTCCCTGGTGTTATATAAATCCATTAAACGTCTTATTCTTATCACTATTCATAACAAAAGTGTTGAAAATCCCCTATACAAATTTTCTACCCACTCTCAAAAATTCCAAGAAAACCATTTTCAATTTTTTTTTTTTTGGTACAATAAAAGAATATCAATCATAAACAATTATATATATATATATATATATAACAGAAATGATCCTATCAAAACATGTTGACTTTCGCAAAAGTCAACATGAAACTCATACTTGATTGTGGGATGCATATTTTGAAAAACTAATCGTTGGATTAGATACAACGCATATGTATGTTAGACATGCCAAAAATCAAAGTGATCCAATGGTCGGTTTTCTCAGATATGTCATTAAGAAAAACTATAATAGTTTTCAGCAGTCAGAATTTTTTACCGTCTGTATTTTCAGATGCCTACATCAGATCACTATAATTTTTGGCAGGACAGACGTGACATTCACAACAAGAGTATCTAATCCAACGGTTGATTTTTCAAAATATACATCCCACAATTCTTTGTGAGCTTCATGCCTACTAGATCGGGACTCAACTTCGATTAATTAGTATTTTCAATATTCTCTGTTGGAGTTTTCAAATCTCTGTATGTAGGTTTTGTTATTGTCTCAATCAAATCATTGTTCTAAAATTCTTTCCCAAGTGGGATTAGAGAGAATAGAAATTGAAGCTAGGAGTAGGAAATGGGTAATGTGGAAATGAAAGGTGCTAAAGAATAAAGATATTCCCAGAAATTGCCGGGAAATTATGCGTGATTGTGGAGTTGGTGGGTCAAGAAAATGATGACATTTAGTGCACCCAGCATGTGCCCTCTAGAGTTTGTCTCATAATATGAAGGACGCAACCAAACTTTATTACTCCTGCACAGAGTACTGGACCCCACAATCCATGAGCCATTTCTTGGCTTGCAGCCTGGTGGTGAGTTTTAGCTAGCAACCATTTTCTGATCCATAATGCGAAGTCCCATTCTGATATTAAGAATTTCTCTTTTTAGCGGTTGAGTTGGTTGAACATTCTATCCAATTTTGGTACATCTCCACTTCAGAATTTTCTGCTAGATCTACCTCCTGGTTTAATTTGATGGTCCCCTTCTCTACTAAATGAGATATTTATATGTATATTTTTACATCCCCAAAAAAAATAAAAATAAAATTAGTAGAGGGTATATTTAATGACAAAATTTCAAAAAATCGAGTGCTAGTTATTTAAAACTACTCGGTAACTCATCAACCGGGTTATTTCCAATGTGCTTAGATCAGCGGTTATCTCAACTATTTTGGGTCAGCTAAGGTATTACTAGCGGTGGTTATGATACATAAATCCCTTTTACCCAACTAATTACTTGACTTAATTAGTAGGAAATAGTCCATGCAGAAGTTTGGTTCTAAATTGATGATTAGGTATGAAGTTTCATTATGCCATACCCAACTCAATTAAGACAATGAGGATCCTTTTGAGGCATTTCAATTTTCAATTTAAGTATTTACCTAAAAATTTAAAAGGTTATACCCAATATTGTACTTGACACTCCATGTGGGCAATTAATTCAAACCACTGAATTGTGAAGTTTAAATTTTTGTGACACTATCTCTAAATAATTTAGACTTTTATGGTAATGTAAAATTTGAGATCTCATTTATTAACACAGGCAACAGTAGGGAAATTAAATCAAGTTTGATTAGCTACCAAGCTAGCTTAAAAAAGGAAAGAAAGAAAAGAAAAAAGAATTCCAAGGTGGATAGCTCAGTGGCAGAGCAAGCAAGGCTAAAGGCGTTGTGGGCTTGGTCCCGTATTCAACTCCTATTTGTTGCTAATATCTGGGGCCACGGACCGCAAGGCGTAAGCCTTGTTTCGGAAGCTTCATTCAGGGTACAAAATTTAGTTTGGTGCGCGCAAGTTGGCCAAGGATACCTATATATATAAAAAAAAAAAAAAAAAAAATTTACAAAGTAAAGAATGAAAAACAAATTACGAGTCCCACATACACAACTTTTTCCTCCCATATCTAAGAGTCTGATTTAATTGATTAAAGGAGGAAAAGAAAAGGGCAAAAAAAAAGGACAAAGTTGAAAAGATAAAGAACCTTCTATGCTTTATAGCATAGAAGTAAAATCTAACCACTAACTGTACTACACATAAAATAACAAAGCAAAAGAAAAAAAAAAAAAAAAAAAATGCCTGTAAACACTGTTTTCTAAAGCAAAATTCCATTACTTGACTAGTTCAAAGCTGGGAAGTTTATTATAAAATAAAATAAAATTTAAACTTTATAATGGTTTTGCTACTAAACCTTTGAAAAAGCAGCCTGCAGGTTGGTAAAATCAACATGGAAAAGCCTAAAATCAAGATTGAGCTTGTTTTCTGTTTTTTAAATTTTAAAAACAAAAACACTGATTCTGAAGTTCAAGGCCAAAATTTGGCCTTAATTGTCAACCTAAAATTTTGATTTTTAGTTAATTTTTCCTAATTAATTGATTTAATTTTGAGTACCCAATTTGGTGGTGACTTGCCACCAGGCACTGGCTGCAGGACAAGAAACCAAACAAACCCCATAAAGGAAGAATTAATAGTTCTGTGAGCGCTGGCATGCAGCCAAAAACCCTACCATCCAGACACCTCCACAAGCTTTTTGTGGGTTTCCTTTCACTGATCCAGTAAGCATATGTTTACACAAGTTATGTAAGTATAAGGGTTATAGATAATTTATGGGACACATATTTTAAAAAATTAAATCATGGTAATCCAACATTAAAATATCAAAATATAGACTATTAATACTGTCACGACCAAAAACTGTCACAGTTCCTCTCAGTAATATTTCCTAAAAACTAACCATTGAATCACTATAAATTTTGGGATACATGATATACATATAGTAACTAATTCAACTATCAATTTTTCAAAATATGTATTCGGCAATTATCTACTACCTTCGTCATAACATAAGCTTATGAGCATAGCCAGATAGGATTATTTCTATTGAAGTTTGGTAATTAGGGGAGAAGTGACACCACAACAGCCAAAAATGACTTACAGTAATAAATAGCATTAAATATTCCAAATTTATAGATAATTGGCTGAGAATGTACCACGTCAGTAGAGTGATAAGAAGGAAAAGGGGGGTGACAACTTCACTACAGAAACATGAAGAACTTTTATGGTCAACGTTAGTGGTTGGCCAATCAACTATTAACTTTTTTTTCTTCTTTTTTTTTTTTAATCCCTTTTGCTTTTTTTCTTGGAATGGGTGGAATTTGCTGCGTGATTAGCGGAAGAGGAGTTTTCAGGCCCTTGTCTAGTGTGGAATACGTATTCTAACTAGCTCAAAATCAATGTGAAAAATATTCAAAAATGAAAAGGAAAAGTGAATGAGAATTGAGAAGTATCCAAAGGAGATCTTGTTGTTTTCAATACAAATTGGAGGGTATTTTTGAATTTTAGTTTGTCCCTTGTTAGGTAATTTTAGGGTTTCGTTGGTTGACCTATCGCGACTTGACACATCGTAATAAAAAGGTAATCTATCTATTATTGTATAATTTTTGTCGGGTATTTTATTAATTTTGTTTTAAAGTTTTCAAAAAGATAGAGGCATTTTTTTTAATTTTTATTTTATTTTATGTTTTTATGTTTTTATGAAAAATAAGTACAAATTAATATCAAACTAGTTGAATCTGAAAATCCGAACTGCTGAAGATGGATTTGATTGGTTTTAATTTCAGCTTTGTTTGGTAAGCTTATTTTTTCTATAAATTGGTTCAATCTTAACTAGAAAATAAAATACAATCACAATTTTTTTAAGATAATTGTAAGTTGATTTATATAAAAATTTGATCATGGAAAAAGATCCATGATCCTAGTTTTAGTGTTCCCAAACGGACCCTAACAAAAGGCAAGTACTAGGATATTCAATGCAGGTTTATTAAGACCACATGGTGGCTAACAAGTCAGGTTGTATTGCTTTGAGGTGACAGTTGAATTTGGAGATCAATTTCTTATAGTTATCAATTAGGGGACCAAGGTGATGGAGTTCATGGTCTTCTTTCATTATCGACCCCAAAACTGCTTTAAAATCCTTTTATCCCAATCAATTCTGAGACCCTTTGTCATGAGCCAAAGTTCAGTGATCAGTATTGATGGTGCATTTTATTTTGTTGTTGAGTGAATATGAATCATTTTATCGTTAGGGCTACAAACTTAAGTTGGGTCAACCTAAAATTGATCATAAAGGATGAAAACTCAGCTTAAACCAATCCAATCTTTTCAATCCTAAGTCATTTGAATTCAGATTAGACTCCGTTTGGGCCAGTTTTAGAGGACTTAAAGGATGATAGAGTATTTGGCCAAAACCAGCGCTCCTAACTTTTGCCACAATCGATTCTAGTATATATGAAAATTTTGATATGTGAAAAGATATTTTATATATAATTCTAAAGAGATATATAAGGAGATAATTTTCCAAAAGTAATTTTAGACGAAACTAATCCAAACGGAACCTATGTGGGATTGATGGTTAGTTGAATTCTATTTGTACTAAATGTTAGGTTAAACAATTCAATCCTAACCCTACCTAAATTTACTGAAAACTCAAACCCAAACCCAAACCCACCTAACAGATAGATTTGGACAGGGTGAAATTGGGCATAGCCTGGCTTTTAGTTGCAGCGCTATTCAAGCCCTAAGACTTAGGGACATAGTTGTTACAGGCGGTGCATTCTCCCAAGTATTTGGTGGTGCTAGTCATGTAATAATTAATGTATATTTTCTCATTACCTAAAACCATATTATATTAATCCTCTAATAGTCATTAGTGCTACAGGCCAAAACAATCTATCAAAAAATTACAAGAAAAAAATCATTGCATACTAATAACTAGTTGAATGAATACTAATAACTAGTTGAAGCACTTGTAAACCAAAACTGGGATCTTCTTAGAAAGCTAGGCTTGGGAAGTAGGATTGGTCCCAACCAAAACCCTCTACTTTACATTGTAACTTTGAGTGTTTTATTTTAACATAACGAATTGAAGAACGTCATTACAAGAATGATTAGCAGAAGTTAGGAGATAGAGAATTAGTAATAAAAAACGAATTTAAATTCAGATTTTTGGTATGATTTCAAGAGACTTTACCACCAAGCTAGCATCTTATGAGATTTTGTTTTTCCTTTTTCCTTTTTTCCTTTTTTTCTTTTGGTTGGGGGAGGATTCATAAGTAAATATAAGTGCATTGCTAAAACTTTGGTGTGTGTGATAACAAGCCACATTGCTAAAACTTCATTACAATGTAGATGTCCCTTCTCTGATGTAGTTGGATGAATGAAAATGCAAGATAATTATAGTTTTTCAATTCATTCTATGTGAAGTTAATCACATGATGTACAAAATTTGAAGATGAAGCAACATCTTAAGTGCTAATGGCAGTTCCGAAAGTTACTATATGTCACTTCTTTTTTCAGTGTTGTTCTGTTTTCTTCCTCCCAAAGTCAATTTGGTTCTAAACCTTAAATCCACCATAACAAACCAAATATAATTGAAAGAAGATAGACGCATACAGACATAAATAAGCAAAAAGCTCTGGCCGAAAAACATTACTCTTTTGCAATTCATCAAGGTAGCTCAAGATGAAGTCTCAGGAAGCGAATGTTCTGAAATCAAGTTTTGACACTCTGATTGTGTCCATCCCTAAAAATTAAAACATCAGCAGAAACAATCTAATTTATAGTTCTGGGGTTTTCAAAAATCACGATCTTCTATCCCTTTAAAGTATCCAAACACCCAAAAAAAAAAAAAAAAGGGAACCAACAAACAATCTAACAAAATGACTGTATACCAAAACCCAAATTTCCAATATGAATAGAAAATAGTTTACAAATAATCCACCCTACAAACCAAGATAAAATAAAATAAAACTTAAAAAAAAAAAAAAAAAAATCTCAAGATTCAGGAACTGGAAATGGATCCCAAAGCAGAAGAGAGAACAACAAGAGATTTGGGACCAATATTGGGATGAGAGGATGAACATCACTTCCAAGGCGTTTCCTTCTCAATCTCTTCCTCACATACTCTCTTCTCTGCTCTTCACCCCACTGAAAATCAGCTACCTCCACTCCTTTAGCAAGAATCAATGGTGGGGGCTGTTGAAAAGGGCACTTTGACCTCCAAGAGGTCTCTGGGAGACCAAATCTAGAGACCCTTTTGAGGAAGAGAGAGAAACCCCATCTCAAGTGAAGAGAAGGGAAGGAGGTGTTTTGGGGTTTTTTGGTGCAGAGGATTGGTGGGTAGTCCCAGTTGAGGTAGCAGGGGATTTGTGTGGAGATGAAGAACTGAGAATGGAGAGATGGTGTGGTTGTGGGGTTGGTTAGGATGTGAGTTAGGGCTTCTAGTCTCTGCTCCCATGTGCTATCTTCCATTGTTTCTTGATCAATTTCTCTGTGTATGAATCAAGGACACAGGTTACAGGATGAGGTTGTGACTTGTTACAGGAAATTATTATGAAAAAATATTATTCAACCAGGCACTGTATTCCCATGACCAAATTTTAGCCAAATTCAATATCAAAATTTTTAATCCAATTGATGTGGTAGGACGATAAAACCTCTCATTTTATTTATTTTGAGGTTCTAGCATACTGCAACATCATTTGGTTAAAAAAACTTAATTTAAAATTTAGTCTATTTAGAATTTTTCATTTCTTATTTCAACTCCAACACATTCTCCATGATTGAATTCAGATTTCATTTATGAATGTAGATCTTATGTTAATCATATCTAGGATGTTAGGCTGATTTTTTTTTTTTGGATAATTAATGTTAGGCTGATTTTAATCATGAAAAAATATATCGGAATGAAAAATAAAAATTTATTACAAATTTAAAATAAACGATTGAATAGCATTTTTATTATTTGAAGAATGAAATATATACCCAAAAAGGCAAGAGTTGAGAGATTTTTTGGGCCTTTGGAACCTGGCAGGAAAACCCAGTTAAAGCTCTTTAGAAAATTGCCCTTTGCTGTTTTTGCCAGTTTTCAAGAATGTTGCAACTTGGGAGAATGAGAAGGAAATGTTGTCATTACATAATTATTTGGCTAATTCAGGAGTTATGGAAGTGATTTGGGATTTACTCTTTATATTCGGCATATTTTTTGGTAATTCGATAGTTAAGATAAATTATTTCATGAGGGATATATATATACATGATAATATAAGGCCGGTCTTACGTAAAGTTGCGTAAGGTCGGCTTCATATGGCTAATTTTAGATCACGGTTCATAAAACTGACCATTGGATTAGATGCCCTACCTCTGTATGTCATGCCTGCAAAAAATCACAGTGATCTGACGGTTGGTTTTTGAAATAAGTTACATATTTCCATAATGACATATTTCAAAAACCAACCATCAGATCACTGTGATTTTTGGCAGGCATGACATACAGAGGTGGGACATCTAATCCAACGGTCAGTTTTATGAACTGTAATATAAAATTAGCCATATGGAGCCGACCTTACGCAACTTTGCGTAAGGCCGGCCTTATATATATATATATATATATATATATATTCTTTCTAAATGAGAGTGCTATCCAGAGGAATTTTTCGATGATCGAAGAGAGAGAATATATTTGGATTTTATTTTTATTTATTCGATAAAAGAGTCAAAATAAATTTGGAAGGAATAATACAAGAATTTTGTGGCAATGATCAATATGTACCAAAAGTGATTACCGATAGGTACCACCTAAATTTGTTGAAATTCTACTCACATAGATACTCAACAATGACCATTCACGTCTTGTTCATGCACAAGGACTGTTCACATTGTTAGTAATTAAATAAGATTACCACTCTCCTCATTGCTAAATTTTCAATTTCATCTTATCAAAATAGATTTCCAAATTCATCGAGAAATCCAATCAATCCAACTAGCATTAAAGAATGACTGATTCAGTACCACCAGTTGTTATCTGACGATTGAATTGCAAATTATTGGATGCAAAGGATCATTTGGGTAGTGTATTTTACGTAATATGGCCATCAAAGCAGTGGCTGAAAAATGACCCAAGCAGCAAAAAGGGACCTGGGATGGCTGAGTTGAAAATGGTCCTCATTTTCAATATCCACCAAGCTATGACATGAAGATTTTTTAATAGATTATGCAAACATCTGTATGATTAATAACCAGTGCCAAATGTAATGAAATTCCGTTAATTGCAGACTAAAAATAAGCAGTTTGTATGGGTGATTAGTGCAACACGCTCAATAATATAAACTCTACAGAGAGATCTGAAAATTGATTCAGTGTAGAACTGTATGTAACATTTAAACTCTAAAACTACAAATCCGTTGTATCATACAGTACAACCCTACAAGAAAAATATTATGGATCCCAACCAGGCTATCGCATGTTTCTTGGATTGATAACCAAGAAATGATATTCTACAATATGAAGGTCGGTTTGAGTAGTATCCTTTTCAAACATAAAATGCCACTGCCTTCTTCAAGATGAAGGTTCCCCTACTAGCAGAATTGTGATGAGAGCAGCATCCAAGTACTTATTATTGGGAAGGTAATCAGAGCAGAAGCCTAGAATATGCTAACTAAATATTAGAATGGGTGATGGTTTCAGGAAAAAGCACTAGGGTGTGGATAAACAATTAAGGTAAAGCTGAGTTAAGTAAAGAAAAAAAAAGACTTCAAAATGAAAATAGAACATTAGATTAGCATACCACAAAAAATACCACTTCCTCGTTGGCAAAAGCAGCTGTATATTCATTTCTTTCCATTTCTTGTTTAATGAAATCTTGCAACTGCAAATAGAAAAGGTAGAATTGAAATTCCTTAGCGCAACAGCAAAGGTTTCTAAGCAACACCAAGGCAATCAACGTCCTCACATGAGGCATGAGGATATGGCTGAATGATGCATGTGACCAAAATATCTTCAAATTTTTTGCATCATGAAACCTTACATAATCTTACTAGTTATCGATACATTCCAAAAAAGTATGAATAGAGGTTTGTGAATTTTAAATAGTAGATTGCTTGCATTGCATCTAAATCTTTGATACTTGTCAAAAGGAGAACATGAAAGTCAAAAGGAGAACATGAAAGTAACTAATTACAAATAGAAGAAGGTAAAATTTAAAAGCACAATTTATGATGTTCACAAGCACAAGATGCCCAAATTGAAAGCAAAGTATGACATGGCGTGACGAGGACTTGTCGCTGACGTGTCAGCTGACATGTTCGCTGACGTGGCGCTGACGGGCTGTAATCCGCTGCAGCCACGCCCACTCGCGGGCATTGGCGCGTGAGAGCGCGTGAGGGCTCATCCGGACTCCGATTTTGTCCCCGTTTTTTCCAGTGTGCTCAAAATTTAATTTCCTATTTTTGGGCATTTTTAAAAATTTTTTGGATTTACATAAATATTTATTTGAATTTTTTGATTAAAAATGACCTTTATGAAATGATATTTTGAGCAAGTGGGGCCCACTGGTGTACCCAAAAATTCTGAAATTTTTTGTGAATTTTTTGGGGATATTTTGGGACTGTTCTAGGCTGGAGGTGTCAAAAATATGCGTCTCTGGATATTTTTCATAATTAATACCTTTTAATATGAGCTTTAAAAATTAAATAAAAATTCTGTTTTTTATTTATTTTAATTCTGAAAAATTCCAGAACCTTATTATAGCTTTTTTATACATTCTTGGGAGTATTTGTGACCATTGGGAGGCTTGTGCAATGTAATTTCTTTAGACATTGTCTCTAAAATTAACTTAATTAAATATTTGGCTTAATTTCTATGGAAATATTGGGCAATTATGTTGCCACCAATATTTAATTAATCCCGCCATATTTTGTGAGACTCTTATATACACTCCTATATGAGTTGAGTGAATATTCTATCCATCAAAGGCCATCTTATATGTTTATGTGCTAGCATATTAGTTTAGGAGATGGATAGAATCTTGAAATGGATAACTCTTTTGATGAGCTTATGTTTGTTTGATTATGATTGATAAAATAAGTTTCCTTACATAGTTCGTGGCGCGGCATCCTTATTTATTTATGATATTTGTAGATCATTTGTAATAGGTTTTCTCATGTGATGTAATTTTATGGATATGTAATTTTATTTTTTGGGAAGCCATGTAAAAGGATGTGTTTGCGCGCCGCCTACTATGTTTGTAAACTTATTTTAGCATAGGCTCAAAGAGATGTCCATTAGGTACCCTTAGTGGGTCCCTGTGTTTTATATCTATGTTTTATGGATGTGGATGTGATTAATTTCATGAGAAATTTTGTTCAGAATATTAATTTACAATTATATTCCCAACCTACTCAATTGGGAGATGATTATGAGCTATGCGATTTTTCGATCTTGATGAGTAGGAAGGGATAATAATTTTAAATTGAATTCCGAACAAGATAAAATATTATGCGATTAATATTAATGTCAACCTTGCGTATTATCAATGTAGCAATGACAACCAGAATCATGTCTGCCGAATTGAACCAATCTGATAAGTTAGATGGCACAAACTACGATATGTGGCGTAGAAAAATGGATTTCCTCCTGACTGAACATGACCTTACCAATTATTTGACCACTACGATGGTGGCACCTGTTGAGGGTGCGGGCACTCAGGCCCAATACCATCGTGACCTTGAGGCTTTTGAAGCCTGGACAAAAAAGGACCGTCGTTGTCGCTACATTATGTTGAATAGCATGCACGATGACCTGATAGGGGAGTATGAGAACTTCCCTACTGCCATGGCCATGTGGGAACAACTGAGGTTCACTTTCGGCGGCTCGTCAGTCACCAGGATTAGGAGCTTGGTACTGAAATTTGAGACTCATCGTAAGGATCCCAAGGTATCGATGATTGAGCATCTTAGGGGGATGTCCAGTATGATTCGAGACCTAAATGCTGCGGGGAATGTTCTTACTGATGAGCAGCAGGTCCAGGCTGTAATCAGGTCACTTCCAGATTCTTGGCTGCACATGAAGCAGATCCTCACTCACAACGAGAATATCAAGAACTTCAAAGATATCTCTCGTCATGTGGAGTTAGAGGCGGAGCGTATTGTGGCGAACCAAAATGCTCAGGCTCTCCTCGCTGGAGCCAATCCGCGCAAGACTAGTGGGTCTAAGCGCAAGAGAGGAGACAACAGTGCACCTAAACAGAAGGGAAATAGTGGAGGAGGCAGCAAAAGTGCGCCCCGAAAGAAAAACAAGCGCCGCAGAGGCAAGCGCAGTGGAAAGAACGTCAAATGCTTTAACTGCCAAAAGAAAGGGCACATCGTTCGTGATTGCACTGAGCCGAAGAAGGTAACAAACTCACTCACTTTAAGTAACATATGTGTATGTTCACATGTCTTAGTCGCTCATACTCTCTCTGATTGAATTGTAGATACAGGAGCAACAAAACATGTAGCCCGTGATCGGGTGGGGTGTGTAGATTATCGCCGTGTTCCTAGAGGTACCCACAAGGTGTTCGTGGGAAATGGTACCAGTGAGGATGCTATTGGAGTCGGTTCGTACCAACTTCATTTGCGCTCCGGTCGCACTATGCTTCTTCATGACGTACTTCACGTGCCTGGGATCCAGCATAATCTGTTATCAGTTATTGCATTGATTAATTATGGTTTTTCTTTTGAATTTTCGAATAATGGTTTAGTTATTTATGGGGATGGAATAATTTTTGGACATGAATCATTTGTGGATGGTTTTGTTAAATTAAATTTAGACGTTTCTTATTACTCATCTGTTAATTCTGCATCATCTTATGTGATTGATAATAGAAATGTTGATTCTGCAACTTGGCATGCTAGGCTGGGTTACATAGGAAGGGATAGAATGACTCGATTGGCTAGAGAAGGCCTTTTAGGCTCACTCACCAAAGTCGATCTACACTTATGTGAACCATGCCTAGCAGGCAAAGCATGTAGAAAGCCTTTTGGAAAGGCAAAGAGAGCTTCTCAACCTATTGAGCTTGTCCATTCAGACATTTGCGGGCCAATGAATAAAAAGGCACGTCATGGGGCCTCTTATTTACTCACACTGATCGATGACTATACGCGATACGGTTATGTCTATTTGCTTTCTCACCGCCATGAAGCATTGGATTGCTTCAAGCGCTTTGTGGCAGAGGTTGAGAACAAGCATGAAAAAGGCTTAAAAACCTTTAGAACTGATCGCGGACGCGAGTATTTATCTGATCAATTTAAGGAATTTTGTGAGGAAAAAGGGATCCTAAGACATCTCACTATTCCTCGCACCCCGCAACAAAATGGTGTTGCAGAGAGGAGGAATAGAACTCTTCTAGATATGACTAGATCGATGATGGCGCAGGCCAACCTCCCTATATCTTTTTGGGGGGATGCTCTTCTGACTGCTGCCTACATCCTGAATAGAGTGCCTTCACAGTCAGTTTCCTCAACTCCCTATGAGTTGTGGCATGGCGAAAAGCCCAATTTGGGGCATTTACGCCCATGGGGATCAGCAGGGTATGTTCACAATGCTAACAATAAGTATGGGAAGCTAGGTCCTAGAGCCAGAAAGCATATCTTTATAAGATATCCTGAAGGCTCGAAGGGCTATGTGATGTTTGGTGAGCATCCTGACGGGGGAATGACTGGGATTGATTCGCGCGATGTTGATTTCATTGAGAGTGATTTCCCTAGCATAGGCGATGCCAAAGAGGATTTAGACCTCTATGAGTTGGAGGAACTGAGTGATATACCACTATCTTCAAGCGAGGGTGGGGAATTAGTTCCTGATATCGCTAGAGACAGTGAGAGTTATCCTCAGACTAGTGGGAGTGTTCCATTAGTACTTCCTGAACCTCTTGAGCCGCGCCGCAGCAATAGAGGTAACATTCCTCATCGTCATTTTGAGATTGAGGGGGATGCTCTAATTTGTGCTACTAAAGGGGAAGATGAGCCTTCTTATCGGGAAGCGCTCTCTTCACCTGTTAAGGGAGAATGGATGGCTGCAATGCAGGATGAGTTGAGCTCCATGGATAAGAACTCCGTGTGGGAGTTGGTTGATCTTCCGCCTGGGCGCAAAGCTATTGGAAACAAATGGGTTTTGAAAGTTAAGCGCAAGGCAGACGGATCAATTGACAAGTACAAGGCACGTCTTGTGGCGAAAGGGTTTACCCAACAAGAGGGTATAGATTATGATGAGACATTTTCCCCTGTTGTGAGGATTGCCTCCATTCGCCTTATCTTAGCTATTGTCGCTCAAATGGATTTAGAACTTTTTCAAATGGATGTTAAGACTGCATTTCTCAATGGTGAACTAGATGAAGAGATCTACATGACTCAACCTATGGGTTTTGAAGT
>JAESVK010054236.1:2437-14937 GCA_017140935.1 Hamamelis virginiana | reverse complement strand
AAAATAGAAACTTTCTATTTTAAGGTTCAATTGGAACGATTCCAATTTTGCCCTCATTGATAACACTTTATCAATAGGCTTTCACTGGTCATGAGTGACATCTAGCAACATATCATGACATACCCTAGGTTTAGGTGAATAGCAGAACTATGTGAACCCTTCATGTTATTTAATCCTTCATCCCCTAATGTCACAGTTAAGATAATAGGTATGGTTTTAGTCAAACCCTATCTCAACCACTTGATATCTGTCCCACAAAATATAATCTCAATAAGGTAATCGCAGTGAAACTCTTTTCACTGTTTACCTATCACTCTGGCCAGAGGTTCCATTTGAGAATTATCTTTGTGAACTTATCCTGACATTCTCTCTCATATAACTGAGAGTGATGATCCCTTATTGCACACTCATCCATCTTCATGCATAACTCATTAGAGCCAATAAGCACCGATTACAACCTAATGGATAAGGCTGTACGAGATACTATCAAACTCTAGCAACCTATGCATAAGACAGCTATGGTGTCTCAGGTCTAAGGACTACCAAATTAATGGACATAACACTAGAATATTCCTTTGACAGAACTACCATAGGAATACTCTTTGCAGATCATGTTCAGTGTACATATTCTCTAATATGCACCCACAGATTAACCTAAGTGTCACTACACTGATAGGAAAGACTACCTATCCTCCATATGAGTTGGTTTAAATCTGTGCTACTCTTCATACGGTTAATTAAATATCCACTTTAATAAACCTTTGAGTAGGAACTCTTTTAGAATAGATGTATATGAGAAATATCAGTCTCTCTATCTCAACTCTTTGAGATGCATATTTCTCTTATCATTTATTCATGGACCTTATCATATATGTGAGAACATATTAGATAAGTTATACCTTCCATATATAGATAATATGAAACTCAATATACCCTTTAGGATTGGTTTTAGGGCATACTTCTAACATACTCACATAGAATAACGATAAAACTACTTCTAATCATGCATACGTACATAAAATAACAAGAAAGCTAACCCTAACATGCATACTCACATAGAATAATGATAAAACTACTTCTAATCATGCATACGTACATAAAATAACAAGAAAGCTAACCCTAACATGCATACTCACATAGAATAATGATAAAACTACTTCTAATCATGCATACGTACATAAAATAACGAGAAAGCTAACCCTAAACATGCATATTAACATGAAATAACAACAAAGCTAAACCTAATCATGCATACTCACACAAAATCAAAACAAGGCTAACCCTAATCATGCATACTAACATAAATAAGAGAAAAAGATAAACCTATTCAAACATGCATAGAGAAAACTCCTACAAAGTAAAATGAAAATCCATCAAAGAACAAGACCATGGTTGAGTGTTTACCCTTCGATCCCCTTCTTGGCTAGCCTCCTCCAAGCTCTTAGCCTTCGATCCTTGCCCCTTCAATGGTGTAGAGATGAAGAGCTAAAAAAATCTGTAGCCTCCTCTCCAAAACCCTAGAAATCTCTCTCTCTTTTTTGAACCTCTCCCTCTAACTCTATAATACAGCATATATAGAGTTAGGGTTTAAAACATTGAATGGCTAGGATTAATTCCTCTAAAAAATGATCCTAGGGCTTAGAACCAATCCTCCTAGGGTTTGCAAGCTGAAACCCTTCGAATTTATGCAAAAAAATCAAATCAAATCGGCCCAAAATAGGTGAAAAATTCCAAAATGGCAAAATTGGCTCGAGCAAGCTGATGGCCGTCCTAGGCATGGACGGTTGGCCGTCCTAGCTGGACGGTTGGCCGTCCTAGCTAGGACGGTCACCATGCTGACTTTCCCAATTTTGTTCCCCAATTCTAGGGTTTTCGAATTTTGGCCATATTTTGGTCAAATTTGATCCAAATCCGATGGTTCAGGGCTCAAAACGACCGTGTTTTGATCCTCCACATTTTTAGAATGTTTTTGGGTTAAAATCAATTGACCATGGTCAAGGGTTTTAGCAAAAAGCTAGCCAATTGATCCTGTTGTGCCAAAATTGGTCAAATGACCATTCCTTGTGTTATAAAATTAATCAATATGCTTGCACCACTTCTAAAAACATGGTTTCAACATAAAATTGGTACTTAACAATATGTTTTGAAAATCTTTTGTTTTGGTGAAAACGACCAATTCACTGTCAATTTGATCGAAACCCTAATTCAGCTCATCCTTACCCGTGGGATCGATTTTGGGAGAATCTATCCCAACCATTCAAAGGTTCAATTGGCACTCCAAATACATTTCCCACATCCATATAAACCTCATGAAACAATCCGTTTCGAATTTGGAGGTCATTCGGAAATTATACGAGAAAAAGGATGAAAATGCCCTTCAAGTCGCAAAAACCCCAATTACCTATCGAGCTCTCATCAGAATGCCATGAAAATTTACAGGGATGTTCTAAAACACCTCAAAAGTCAAATGCAATACAAATGGGTTGATTCCAATCCGAATGTACACATGAAATAATGAATTGTCCTTTTCCTCAGAAAAGGGCAATTTGGGCAATTTGGTCTTTACAAGGCCAATTCCTCACCAAATGATCAGCTATTCTAGTTAATCATTTGCATGGACATATGGTAGAAATAATTGGTAAAAATGGGGTGTCCACAGCCTTTTTCATGCTTCTTTCCCAATTCTTCCAAGAATGACTGTAGCCAAACCATTTCCTTTCCAGCTTCTGTTATCGCAACATATTCCGCTTCTGTAGTTGAGAGAGCAACAATCTTCTGCAACTTAGAAGCCCACGATACAGCTGTACCACCCAAAGTATACACGAACCCAGTAGTACTTTTCCTGCTATCAACGTCACCTACTAGATCAGCATCTACATAACCCTGTAGATTTAAACTTGCTTTTGTAAAGCACAATGACGTATTTGAAGAGCCTTGTAGGTACCGCAAAATCCATTTGACTGCTTCCCAATGTTGCTTTCCTGGATTACTCATGTACCTACTCACAGCTCCCACTGCTTGCGCAATATCCGACCTTGTGCAGACCATGGCGTACATGAGACTACCAATAGCCGATGCATAAGGAATCTTGTTCATGTATGATTGCTCTTCTTCTGTCTGTGGTGACTGATCCTTAGTTAGTCTAAAGTGACTAGCCAAGGATGTGCTTACTGGTTTCGCTTTGTCCATGTTGAATCTGCTGAGCACCTTTTTCACATACTCCTCTTGTGAAAGCTTCAGAGTGCCATTAGACCTGTCTCTAATGATTCTCATACCAAGGATTTGTTTCGCAGCTCCCAAATCCTTTATTTCGAACTGTTTTGACAACTGCTTCTTCAGCTTGTTGATCTCTTCAATGCTTGTCCCTGCAACGAGCATATCATCCACATACAACAGTAGGATAATATAAGAGTTGTCAAAATTTTTTACATAGCAACAATGGTCTGCCTGCAGCCTTTTGAACCCGTTGCTGCACATGAAGCTGTCAAACTTCTTGTACCATTGTCTTGGAACTGCCATACAAGCTCTTCTTCAGTTTGCAGACTAGATTCTCTTTTCCCTGCACTTCGAAACCCTGTGGTTGGTGCATGTAGATGTCTTCCTCCAAATCACCATGGAGAAATGCAGTCTTCACATCTAACTGCTCAAGATGTAGATTCTCTGCAACCACAATTGCTAGCACTAGTCTGATTGTTGTCAACTTCACAACTGGAGAGAAAATGTTTGTATAGTCTACGCCTTCCTTCTGCTGAAAGCCCTTAATGACCATACTGGCTTTATAGCGCTTGCTGCCATTGTGTTCCTCTTTTATTCTGTACACCCATTTGTTATGCAAAGCCTTCTTACCTTCTGGTAGCTCAGTCAGCTCTCATGTCTGATTTGACTTAAGTGAGTCCATCTCATCTTGCATGGCTTTCTCCCACTTAATCGAATCTTCAATCTGTAAGACTTCGTCATAACTTTCTGGCTCACCACTATCAGTCAGTAGAATATAGTATAGAGATGGTGAGAAACGCTGTGGTGGTCTGATGGTCCTTGAAGATTTTCGGACAGCAGTAGTTGGTGTACTTCGTTCAACCTGTGGATCAATATTTTCCTGATCCCTGGTCTAATCAGTATTGTCTGGAGTAATATCCAAGTCAACGACCTCAGACTTCTTTGGCTGCTCTTCAGGTTCAGTTTTTGACCTGTCTTTATACAGAACCTTTTCATTGAATATCACATTTCTACTTCTGATGATTTTACGATTTTGATCATCCCAAAACCGATAACCAAATTCTTCATCCCCATAACCAATGAAAAAACATTTTCTCGACTTGGCTTCTAGCTTGTTACGGGCAGTAGAATCAATGTGAACATAGGAAAAACAGCCAAAGACTTTCAAATAGGAAAGGTTTACCTCCTTTCTGCTCCAGACTTCCTCAGGTAGATTGAAGTTTAGGGGAACTGACGGACCACGATTTATCAGGTACGCTGCAGTGTTAACTGCATCAGCCCAAAAACATTCAGGCAATCCTGAATTCAGCCTCATGCTTCTGGCACGTTCATTGAGGGTCCTGTTCATGCGTTCAGCTACGCCATTCTGCTGCGGTGTCCCGGGAATAGTCCTCTGAAACTTTATCCCATTTGCAGCACAAAACTCTTTGAACCCTCCGTTTATGTACTCTCCGCCATTGTCTGACCTCAAACACTTCAGCTTCAAGCCTGTTTCAGTTTCCACCAAGGTTCTCCATTTCTTGAAGGTATCAAAGACATCGGATTTATTTTTCAGAAAATAAACCCATACCTTCCTGCTTGAGTCGTCAATGAAGGTTACATAATACCGTGAACCTCCAAGGGATGTAACTGGGGAAGGCCCCCACAAATCAGTGTGTACCAGCTCCAATTTCTGAGACTTTGGAACCCTGCCACTTTTCATAAAACTAACTTTCTTCTGCTTCTTGAAGATACAGCCTTCACACAAGTCAAATTTCAACTGACTTCAGCCTTGGTAGTTTTCCTTTCGACAAAAGCACTTTCATCCCCTTTTCACTCATATGACCAAGCCTATTGTGCCATAGGTTTGTATCACCACCTGCATCAGCAATTGCAACCATGCTTCTCGCACTGGAGGTCATATACAATGTACCAGTCTTTGTTCCACGAGCCACAACCATGGCTCCTTTTGTGATCTTCCATGTACCTCCCACAAAGGTTACTGCATGCCCTTCAGCGTCAAGTTGCCCCATAGAAATCAAGTTCCTCATCAACTCAGGAACATGCCGAACTTTCTGTATCAACCATACAGACTCGTTAGGCAATCTGATGCGAACATCACCCATGCCTACTATCTCCAATGCTTCTCCATCAGCCAGGTACACCTTCCCGAAATCACCCGTCACATAGTTCTCCATGATTTCTCGGTGTGCAGTGAACGAGGCTCCTGAATCCAACACCCAAGAGTCAATTGGGCTGTCGACTTAAAGGAGTAGAGCATCCGATAGGTTTTCTGTCACGGCATTGGCTGAGTCGTTCTCATTCTTTTTCTTCTTTGGTTCCTTGCAATTATTTCTGAAGTGGCCAGTCTTGCCACAGTTCCAACATTCCGGTTGTCTTCCAGATCTAGATTTGCTTCTGCCTCTTCTAGACTTTGATCTGCCCCGGTTTGAATTTCTGTCAAATCTTCTGTCTCTCGTCTCGAGGTTTAAGGCAGAACCAGAAGTTGATGCTTCACTTGAATCCTTCCTACGAACCTCTTCGCTAAGAATCTGATCTCGAATATCCTGATATTTGAGTTTGCTTTTGTTAGAAGAATTGCTGATAGCTGTTCTCATAGCCTCCCAACTGCTTGGCAATGAGGCCAGAGCAATTAACGCACATACCTCATCACCAAAATCAATTTCAACAGAAGACAATTGATTTATGATGGTATTGAGCTCATTCAGATGCTGAAAGACTGGAGTACCTTCTGCCATTTTGAAGTAGAACAACTTCTTCATCAGATGTACCTTGTTGTTGGCTGACGGTTTTTCGTACATGTCTGATAGAGTCTTCATCAAATCTGCCGTGGTCTTTTCTTTCACCACGTTATGAGCAACAGATCTTGATAGTGTGAGTCAAATGACTCCTAACACTTGTCTATCAAGAAGTGCCCATTCCTCATCATTCATGTCATCTAGCTTCTTTCCCAGGAGTGGGAGATGCAGTTTCTTCCCATAAAGGTAGTAATCAATCTGCATCCTCCAATATGCAAAGTCTGTGCCGTCAAACTTCTCAATTCCAGCGACCTTTGCTTCATCTCCTGCCATCGTCCCCTTTAGTTTAATTTCGAGTCCGAATTTGGAAAAGTGGAGTGCATGGTTGCGTCCAGAACGTCGAAAAACCTTGGGGTAGACGAGAAAAAATTTTATTCTCGGTCAAAGTCAACTCTGCAGGTCGACGGTCAACGATGACTTGGCACGGGGCCGAGCTGGGTCTGAATCTCGGATCGGGTCAGCACTGGGTCTCGGGTCGGGTCAACAATGGGTCTCGGGTCGGTCCCTGGGGCGGGTCAAAACGGGACGGAGCGGTCAACTGTCGCTAACGTCATCATGACATCACCATTATGTAAGCACTTCATTGGAGCGGGCTGTTGGAGTGGGTGACTGGCCGGGCTGGTTGGCGGGTCGCAGGCTGGACAATCAGGCGACAGGGATGACCGGCGCATGGGCCGGCGCGAGCTTTGACTTTCTAGAGAGAGAAACTTTGACCTTAAATTCCGGGTTCGTCTGAAGTCTGATTTCAACGATTCCAGCGGTGTTGGAATCGTATCGACGAGTATTTTCTCCCTGTGTGATCAAAACTTATTTTTGAACACTTTGATTTTCGGGCAAAAAATCAAAACACCCCTCTGTTAGGCTCTGATACCAGTTGTTATGCCCCAGGGACAGAGGAGAACACCAAAAAATAATCACACACATGAGACACTAGGATTTACGTGGTTCGGCAATTTGCCTACGTCCACGGGTTGCTGCCACTTTGCGATGAACAGAAATACAAAGATTACAAGGGAGGAGAAACAACTTCTCTCAACTCAACTCACTTTCTCTCTGTATTTTTACACTCACTCTTGCTGCACACACTTGCAACACACAGCTGCACTTAGCTACTACACTGCACCACCTATTTATAGCATTCGGATGGTAAATCGGCAGCCAGCAGGCCACCAACAGGCCACCAACAGCAGTCTGTAGTAGCCACCCTAGCAAGGATAGCTCGGCTGAATCTTCAGCCCCAAATCTTGTCTCCAGCCAAAGTCTTCATGCATTAAAGTCTTCTCTGACTTTGGCCACTCTTTGTCTCTAGATACAACACGTAAAGATTGATTTGGTTGTTGAAGGTAAGATTTCTTTTCACCAAATGAAATAAAATTTGTGTTGGCATGTACAATGAATCATGCATATGTCTTGGATTGATTATATTTCAATCGCATTATCAATAAGATTAATTACTTGTAATCCATGATGCTCGCATTACATTGCATTTCCTATTATTTATCTTTCGAATATTCCCTTAAACCCTTCACCACCCTCCCAAAAAAAATATAGAAAAAAAAAATTAAAATTAAATTATTGCAGACGATTCCTTTAGCTGTATAAAGCAGCTTCCGAGAAGGATTTTAGATGACGTTCCTTAAGTCATGTTATTTAAATTTATATGCTATTTTAATGAATAATATTGATGAGATTAGCAATGAAAGGAACCTGTTAATGAAACCTTAAGTACCTACAATAGCATGGTTGTCGCAATGACTTGTTTATTGCCACTATATTTTTTATCGTTGCAATAATTCTAGTTGCAATAAGGGTATTTTCTTGTAGTGAGTTTGTTTCTTAATATAAATATACATGTATAGAGTAATTTTTTTATGAGGATGTCCTCCTCACATAAACTTATGTGAGGGCATGAATTTTTAGCTAATGTAGGATGGGTATTTTGGAAAACCAACTGTTGGACTAGATAATATATATTCCTATGTATAGTATGTCATGCATGCTAAAACTTAATATAGGATGTGACGATCAGTTTCTAACCTTCAGACTATGAAAAAATGACAGTTTTCACCATTAAATACTATCATAGTTTTTCACAATCTATATTTTAGAAACCTACTGTCGGATTATTGCAATTTTTTGGCATGCATAAGGAGAGCATTCAATCCAATGGTTGGTTTTTCAAAATACTCATTCCACATTGGCTAAAATCTCACGTCTATATATAAACTTAAGTGAGGACGTTCTCATAAAAAAAAAAAAAAAAAAAATTATATATATATATATATATAGGGATGATAGTATAAGGCCGGCCTTACGCAAAGTTATGTAAGATCAGCTCCATATCGCCAATTTTAGATAACAATTCCTAAAACTGACCGTTGGATTAGATGCCCCTCCTCTGTATGTCATGCCTACAAAAAATCACAGTGATCTGACGGTTGGTTTTTGAAAATTGTCATTGTGAAAATACACAACTCATTTGTTCTTCAAAATATCACCATTTTTTTAATGGCAGTTATTTCAAAAACCAACCTTCAAATCACTGTGATTTTTTGCAGGCATGACATACAGAGGATGGGCATCTAATTCAACGGTCAGTTTTACGAACTGTCATAAAAAATTGGCCATATATATATATATATATTCTTGTGGGCACCAACGATGGCCTCGATCCTGCGGACTACTGCTACGGTATGTAGCATAACAGATGATTGTTGTGTTTATATGTCCTCACACGTTTTACATCACTGTTTTCTTGATTACAAAAATGGTAAATCTAGCATTAATACTTGGTTTGGCATTTTGAATGCAGGCCGGGGGACAAGGCGCTCCATTACACCATAATCAAAAGTATTTGGATACTTCATGCATGTATCTAAAGTCATAATATTTTTAACAACCCCTCTACCACAGCACATAAGCATATAGAATGAGACTATAATTAAATATTTTCAAACCATGCCCTTGTGAATGGGGTCGACTTCCCTCCATTGTAACTAAAAAGGAACCAGATATGGTAAGGATGGAACTGACTGGTTTGGCTTTGTCATGAGAGGTCCCTTTACCAATTTACCATCCAACTCTGCCTTGAATTTAGACCCAATATTCCTTTCCAGTACATACACATATAATTAAGTTTGTATGAGAACTTTAGTTTTTAGTCAATATAAGATGAGTATTTTGAAAAGTCGATTGTTGAATTCGATATTCTTCTTATGTATGTTGTTTATGTTAAAAATTATGTTGTGTATGTCAAAAATCATAGCGATCTGATGGTCGATCAGTTTCTAAAATACAGGTTGTGAAAAACTAAATTAGTTTTCGATATTAGATATTGTTACAATTTTGCACTGCCTGTATTTTAGAAATCGACTGTCAGATCAATTCGATTATTGGTATGCATGATATTTATAAAAAAAGTATATCTATTCCACTGGTCGGTTTCTCAAATCCACATTGACTAAAAATCTAAATCCAAATCCTCTAATAAGCTTATATGTCTACGTACCAATAAGAAATAGGGTGTGGGTATTGCAACCCCAATCTCCTCTTTCCATATCCCAATTCTTTTCTACACCCCAATATTTATCAACTAAATCTCATTAATTTTCTAAAATACTCCCAATCCCAATTTATTTGCAATAGAACTTATTTCCATACCCTAATACCCAATCTCTCAAACACAATAGAGAAAAAGAAGATGATGAACTAGGGCACCCCGTCCATTTCTCATCGAGATTTCACTCCGGCGGCGTCTTCACCGGTGTATATATATTCTTCTCCAACAGTTTGTTCTCCAACGAATGGTGAGTCTCCCTCTTTCTCTCTCTCGTTTATGTTTTATCATTATGGTGGGTAAAAGAAGCAAAAAATGGAGCTCCAAAAAGATCTGAGTTGTGAGAAGTGCGTTCTTTAAGTTTCTTTGCATTTTTTTTCCCCAAAATCGCGTCTCATTTGGTCGTTCACAGTGCTAAACATTTTCAAAATGTTCGGTGAAATCTAACTGAATGTAATAAAAATGTTCGGTGGTTACCCACCAAACATAGGCCCTCTGTTTGGTGGATACCCGTCGAACAAAATAAATTTGTACGTCCACTTTTAACCGAACAATATTAAAAAAAAATAGAAACCGAACAATATAAATTTGTTCATCTTCTTTCAACCGAACAGTTGAAAAAAAATTAGATGAAACGTGAAGAATTGTGCCTAATTTTTTTTTTAACAATGTTCAGTTGAAAGTGGATGAATAAATTCATTTTGTTTGGCGAGTATCTACAAAACAGAAGGCCTATGTTTGGTGGGTAACCACCGAATATTTTCATTACGTTCAATTGGATTTCACCGAACATTTTGAAAATGTTTAACACCACCGAATAATATGAATTTGTCCATCTCCTTTCAACTGAACAGTTGAAAAAAATTTATATAAAACGTGAAGAATTATACATTTTTTTTTTTATGCTGTTTGGTTGAAAGTGAACGAACAAATTCATTTTGTTCGGCAAGTATCCACCAAACAGAGGGCCTATGTTTGGTGGGTCACCACCGATCATTTCATTACATTTGGTTGGATTTCACCGAACATTTTGAAAATATTTAGCACTGTGAACGACCAAACGAGGCGCAATTTTGGCAAAAAATAATAATAATAATACAAAGAATGTTAAAAAATGCACTTCCCACAACTCAGATCTTCTTTGAGATCCATTCTACAATAATAAACACCCAAATATTTAGATAAATACCACAATGGTATTAATATATATGAGATTTCATAAATTGGGGTATGAGAATGGGTTAAAGGAAAGATAGAAGATAGGTAGGAGAAAGAAGAAAGTGAGAAGAATGAGAAGTGGGGTTTAAAAAATGGGTTTTTTTTTTTTGGTTTGGGGTGTAGAAAGAAACTCCCAATGCATTTACTCGACTTTTTAAAAATTACTATTAGTCAAATTGCTCAGGACTATTTTGGACATTCAAAAGTTTGGGGCGTAAAAGGAAGAGTTTGGAGTTGCAATAACCACACCCATACATTGATTAAATCATCACCTTTGGAAGTCCTACACACACTTCCTATAATCTTAGGGGACTGCAGTCCTTTTGGAAATCACACACATATTTCCAATCATCTTATCTTAAGAGTCTATGACTCTTCTTGGAAGCAATACACACACTTCCAATAATCTTATCTTGGGAGACCGCAGTCTTCTTGGAAGTCACACACATACTTCCAATAATCTTATCTTAAGAGGAAATCTCACACATATTTCCAATTTGGAAGTCCTACACACACTTCCGGTTATCTTATCTTAAGAGAAAATCTCACACATATTTCCAATTGATCATCATTGGGTGTCCAACACACACTTCCGATGATCTTGAGGGACCGCAGTCTTTTTTGGAAGTCCAACATACACTTCCAATTATCTTATCTTAAGAGGAAATCTCACACATTTTCAATTTGGAAGTTCTACACACACTTCCGGTTATCTTATCCTTAGAGTCTACGACTCTTTTGGAAGTCACACACATACTTCCAAAAAGCACAATCTTATCCTTAGAGTCTATGACTCTTTTGGAAGTCACACACATACTTCCAATATTCTTCAAATTGCCAATATTCTCTTGACATCTATGTTATCACCAACATATGCATTCCGATCCACAACATCATCAATATTATTTATCATCATTATCATACACATTTTATGTGTATTTTTCATCATCTTATGCAATCCACATAACTTTCATTGACTTGGGCCTACAAAGTGGGCCATTTTTACTCACAAACCCTCCATGGGCTATCTTATCTCCACTATCCCTCCATGGGCTTCACAATCTTCATCATTTCACTTGTGCTTGTAACCATTCCATGATTACCAACCTTACTCACACATTACTTCCATCATCCACTTTCACATCTCATGGTTTTCAACCAAAAATTTATCATTTTATGTGAACTTTCTTATTCACAATCACTCAAACCCTATCTTTGTATGCATCAACTCTTCTTCATTTCTCATTCACGCATCAAATATTATTCAATTTCAATCAAATGGATTTTCCTAAATCAAACTTTGAAAGAAAATGAGTCAAAGTGGGTCAAAATAGGCCAAAAAAGTCAAAATTGGGCTTAATGGGCCTTAAAAGCCCAACAAAAGTCAAATTAGGGCCCAATAATGGATGACCATGCCACCAGAGCCTCTTGCTTCTTTTTAGGTGCTTTTGACCCCCATTTGCATTTCACTTCAAGTTTCCCCCAATGCTTGTCAATTTGCGGTGTGCTCAATTACGTCCCAAGCGTAGGAACTCAATTATCGCCAAGCATAATAAAACTATGGGAATCCACAGGGCATTTCCACAGGGAGTGGGGACTACGAAGGATCCTTAGGCATTGAAACCCAACGAATGTGTACTTAAAGTAAATCATGGGGGTTTGGTTATTGGTTTGATTTGGTAACCGGTTGCAATTTAAATTAACACAAAGGA